>KE505421.1:189538-201683 GCA_000441515.1 Elaeis oleifera
TATGAACACATAAAGNTTAAATTTTGGTTAATCTGTTTCGACGTTGTGCATATTTTTGATAGAAATCAGATTTGAAAATTTGTTAAATAAACTCAATTCAGATCTAAAATAAATCTAACTTCCAACCTAAAATAATAATAAAAATTTTATTAAATTAATTAAATAGATTTAAAATAGATTATTATTTCAATAAAATTTGTAATAATAAAATTTGTTATAACAGATTTATAATGAACCTTAAGCAACTATTGATTAGGATCATGTAATCTAATCAAATTAGATCATAAATTTATTTAATAAATTTAAATTGATTTAATATCTAAGATAAATTTTAATTATACACCATATATAAATCAATCAAAAAAAATCAATTATGTATCCATATATCAAAGTCTGGGTTGATACCAGTTAAAGGAAAAGGAGACTCATGCTTTGTCAGGAACATCTAAAATTTTTATAATAATCTAATAAAATTTTATCTTTTATCTGATTTACAGTGAAATAGAAATCAAATCTCCAAAAGATTCTGAATCCAAAGTCTCGCAAAGATTTGAATGTACAAATCCTCTACTTTATGCGCACGTCAGGCTTCGTAGGAAAGTGGGATAAAGCAACAGATCCTCGTACCTTCTCAAGATAGCAAATAGAAGAGGAAGAAGAGCCTTGGTGTGATGCCTCACACCTGAAATTTGGGATGCCAAGGATCTTCACACCAAGGGAAGAGGGACGCCCAAACTCCATGCCAAAAGGAGAGGAATCGGTTCCTCTCTTGCACGCCTCCTCTCTCTCTCTTTCTCACTTTGGTATACAATCTAATTGTTATACTTTGATAATTAGAAGTCCTTCCAATTTATAGATGATTTTCTATGACCCAATAGACTAGGATTCATAATTCAAATCAGCTTTGAATTAATCCTTCCCTTATCTAACTAGAAATCTTGTTTGAGATAAGATAGGTGCCTAACTAGGCACCCTCATGCACCCATGCCTACACCCAAGTGTGGGGCAGCAACAACTAGCACCCCATCCCTTTTGGTCAGCCATGAGGAGAGAAAATCTCAATAAAATTGGACTCTAAGGATCTAATCCAAAAATAGATCAATTCGAATCCAGTTCGAACCTGATTCGAACTAATTTCGAATAGGCTATCAATTCCAAATTGTTTAAGATTTAGAACTAAATCTAACTTAAATTTTAATTCAATTAAGTCTAATTAAATTAGATCTAATCTAATATTAATTAGCACTTAAATTCAATCTCTCATAGACTCTTTGGATCATAGATCAAATTTTGTTCATCCTGAAATTGAACCTGAACCTTATGTCTAGTGCAGCTAGACATAGTCAACTATTTAATCCCGTATGACCCATAACTTAATTCTTAATCAAGTTAATCTATTCTTGTTCCATCAAATTATATACATCCAAATTGAACATATAGACTTAGATCAATTCTTCCTATGTCGCTTGACTTTGTATGTGACTTCACAGGTTCGAACACTAAGTTGGTAGCACAGAAATTATTTTCTATACTAATCGAAGTTACCATCTAGCAATGGTTCCTGATGTCCGGATAGATTGAATATTTATAAGATAATATTTAAGAACCTATGCATATGATTACTACATAATTCATCCTTTTGACTCTGAATGCTTTAGGGCGATCTAGGTTAGACTGTCCACCCTAAAGATCATCCTCATTATATTCCAACCTTTCAAATCTATCACACGAATTATCTTGATCAAGATTTTACTAAATTAAAATATAATGATGTATCAGCTACTATAATCTGGATGGGTCAATTCCACCTTGATCCACATATAGACTTCATAAGTACTTGACTGTATCTAGTAGCCTTCCGTCACTGCATTAGAAATGCAGATAGTTTAGCACCAAAGCATAGTGAGTTGCTTGTAAGTCACTATGGTGATCTCAGGTCTAAGGGATACTTATGCCCATATGCTTCATGAGTTGCTCTTGACAGTGGAGCGCTCAGCAGGTGAGTCACTTATTCCGTGACGATATACTCCTACATCTCATCTGTATGCCATGTCAATGTCTCCACACTCCTTGGTTAAGAAGACAATCAACCTATATAGCACACAATGACCTTCACTCGATAAACATCATCATCTTTTAATGACGTATCATTTGATCACGAATATATTTAAGAACTATACGGTAATCCTCTTTATCGATTACTTTATAGTTCTAAAGATTTCATCACAACACAAGAGTTCTCGCAAGGAAGATGTAACTTTGTGATGAATGATATCAAAATAATTTTATTCATTGATAAATAATTCATATACATATTACAAAATGAGCACAATCATCCAAATAGTTGGCTTTAGGATACTTTTTCAATATAATAGAGATTTTTGATTGATCAGATAGAGTTGCGATTTATTAGAGATCTGGTACCAATTGTTGCAGCAGAAAGATAGAAGATATAAATGAGACAATCAAATATATGGATTAGATCAAGATCTATCTCCACGAGGCATGCAAAGACTTCACTATAAAGAAAATAATTACAAGAGGAGACTACACACTCAACTCTCATAAACCTCTCACTTTCAACAAAAAGCTCTCACCTCTCACCCCTTACAAAAGCTCTCAAAAAATCTCAAGGAGACTCAGGCCTATCAATCTAGGGTCCTTTGATGCCCTTGGATGCTTCCTGATGCTCTCAGCCACCATCTGAGACCTCTGCTATTTCTACCTGATGCTTGCTCCCTACTTCATGGGCTATCAGGGCCTTTCATAGGCACAAAATCCATCTTGTGTCGAAATCCCACCTTTACTAAACAACCTTTTTTGACTGTTGGATCTTGACCTCTCACATCTTTGGCCTTTAGATCATGCAAAACATCACCCAGATCACTGCTCAGCCATCAGATTGTGCAAAGAACAGCCATGCACTACGATATTCAACCTATGGACCATGGCGGTCCATGGGAAGTGCATGGACCGTGCCAGGTTCCCGTGGTCCATGGTGGACCGCATGGAGTTTTTGAATCTGGGTGCATGCACGCCCTCGCACCTGGGCTAGGCTGCACCTGCCCAAGGCCCGCACTGGGCCAGCATGCACCTGGGCCGTGCATCCCATGCATGCCTGAGCCGCGCGCTGTAGGTCTGGGCCGCACATCCTGTGGGCCTGTGCTCACCTGCGAGCTATGCCATGCTGTGGGCCTCCACGTGCTGCATCTCCGAGCCACCGCTGCATCGTGGTTTCTCTTGTGGGCTTCTCTATCTTGGGTTTTTTCCAGTGGGTCGAATTTGAGGTGTCAAAATCTCAACAATCTCTATCTTGACTCGACATTCGGCCTCTACCTAACTCTAAGAGCTTCAGGATGATCTCGTCTCCATATCTTGGGCTATTTATCTGTTACTTATGGATGGACAACATGAGAGTCGAGTTAGGCCACTCGATCCCATCTCCATCATATGTTGTGTCCCTCCTAACTTGAGACCTGCTCGAGGTAGCCTCCTATGGCAATAAAAACTTCACCTTGTGATATCACCTGTCATCCTCTCGAGTCTTCCATTTCATGTTCGATCTACCTACTCTTGGAGCTTTACCTCATACTGGGCTCCCACTGGCTCCTGAAGCTCCATCTCGCGTTGAGCTTCCTACCAAGAGGTAGTGTCCTCCATACTTTCTTCCTTCATCACAACCCTACTACGGCACATGACCTTCAAGATTTTATCATCAGCTCTCCATTTGTAGCTGCTTGAATGCAGTCTGCTCTATGAAATTAGATTTTTTCTAAAGGTGGATATGTATCTGCCCTCACCCAACTTCTTCACTGCTACATTATGCGTCTGTAAGCTAACCATCGACTGCCCTTGATCTCACAGCTCGATCTAACCAACAAATAAACAATGCTCTTACTGCTCTCTAGGGTGTCGATCAGCTCCTTTCTGTAATACACATGATGCAAACAAGCAAAATCTAAAATTCACTAGGGGGAAGAAGTAGATACTTCATCTGACACCAGAAGAATATCATCACTTTTTTCTGTATCACTACTTGCCATCGCCATAATAGCCTTCATTTGATCTTTGAGCTATGAATAATCTCTGACTTAATACCCAACTCATCACATCGGTAATAACTGATCTTGTTCGAGTTCCTTAGCCTGAACTTGGACCATCCATGTTGCGATCCTCTACCGCTTCATATTCCGCCACCACCACCTCCAGTCATCACCAAAGCTGAGTTACCACCTAAACTCGAAGCTTGATTCTTCTACCTGAGAACCTCATTTTGGAGTAGTGCAGAAGTAACTTCCTCCATCTTGATGGTGCTCTTCCCTACTAGAAGAGCAATCACCAAAGACTTAAAAAAGAGAGAAGCGACGAAAGTGAGACCAACATCCTGATTTTCTCCTCAACCTTCTTGCCAACATTGAAGAGAATGGTGAGGATCTTTTAGAAGTTGCTGAGATACTCCTGCACATTTTATCCCTCTCTCATCCGAAGCTGGTAGAACTACTTTCAGAGGAAGAGCGCATTGGTGAGTGACTTCACCATATATATCTCCTTGAGCTTCATCCACATCGCCATCAAAGAAGTCTCATCAAGTATATGGATCACTACATCATTCGCTAAGTACAAGTAGATCGTGCTCACTACCAGCATCTGAAGCCGCCTTCAATCCTTCTCCTCCATAGTAGTCAGCTTCTCCTTGCACAAGAGTATATCGATCAACTCCTATTGGATAAGCACATCCTTCACCCTCACTTGCCATAGAAAGAAATTACTCTTCCCATCATACCGGTTGATCTCCACCTTGATTGAGCTTGGCTTCTCCATCTTCTTCATTCTTGATCAACACTGCCACAACCTAGATAACCATGCACTCTGGTACCATTTAGCTTTGATATCAATTGTTGGAGATTTGGTATCAATTATTAAAGTGAAAAGAAAGAAGAAATAAAAGAGACACAATCAAATACATGAATTAGACCAAGATCTACCTCTATGGGGCATGCAAAGGCTTCATCATGAAAGAAATAATTACAAGAAGAGACTACACACTCAACTCTCATAAACCTCTCTCTTTCAACAGGAAGCTCTCACATCTCACCCCTTATAAAAGCTCTCAAAAAACCCAAGGAGACTCAGGCCTGCTAATTCAGGGTTCTCTGATGCCCCTAGATGGTTTTCGATGCTCTCAGCCACCACCTGAGACCTCTGCCACTGCTACCTGATGCCTGCTCCCTGCTTCACGAACCATCAGGGCCTTTCATAGGCATAAAATCCAGTCTATGTCGAAATCCCACCTTCAAAAGGACTAAACAACCTTTTTTGACCATTGGATCTTGACTGCTCGCATCCCTGGCCTTCAGATCATGCCAAACATCGCCTGGATCGCTCTTTAGCTATCAGATCATGTAGAGAATGGCCATGCACCATGATATTCAGCCCATAGACCATGGCGGTCCATGGGAAGCGTGTGGACTGTGCCAGGTTCCCATGGTCCATGATGGATTGCATGGAGTTTTTGAATTTGGGCACACATGCGCCCGTGTGCATGGGCTGGGCCACACCCACCCATTGCCCACACGGGCCAGCATGCACTTGAGCCATGCATCTTGTGTGTGCTTGGGCCACGCACTGTAGGCCTAGGCTACACGGCTGCAGGCTTGGGCCATGCATCCCATGGGCCTGTGCTCACCTGCGGGCTGGACCATGCTATGGGGCTCCACGTGCTACATCTCTAGGCCTCCATCGCATCATGATTTCTTCTGCAAATTTTTTTATCTTGGGTTTTTCTCCAGTGGGTCAAATTTGAGGTGTCAAAATCTCAATATGATTATGAATCATAATTGGATCTAATTATCAATATAATGGATGATTAATCCCATGAAAAAGTTGTAATAAAGAAATTCACTAAGAGTTAGTGAGTTATAGGAGGATTAATTAGTAGTTGGATTGCAATTTGGCTCAATTTAATTAAGTAATAGAGTTAAGATTAAGTCTAATTGAATTGGATTCAATTTAGCTTGGTTGGGTTTGATTAGATCAAGCTTGATTGGATTATGAGATAACCCAATTGCAAGGAAGACCAATTTCTGATTTGATTAGGACTAGGATGCAACTAATTTCTAATTGGGTTAATATGTAATTAGAGGAGATTGGGTTTCTAGTTAGACTAGGATTTTTTTCTCTCTTTGGATACAATCAATTTCTAATTAGTTAGGGATTAATTAAAGCACCAAGAGTGTCCCAGTCAGTTTGACTGGGACGCTCTCTCCCTAGTGCCCGCCCATGCAGCCATGCCAAACATCTCATGCACCTTGGTTTTACGTGAGAAAAGCCACACCCATAGCTCTCCACTTACTCCATTCTCCATGCCAAAAGGGTTTAGATAAGTTCCTTTGGAATTCAGACTCCTTATTAGATAAGGATTGAACTTATCTATATTAGGTTGGACCTTATCCCTTTTGGACACCAATTAAAAGGAGGAATATGGGCGTGGGTTTTAGATCTGATTCTATGTAAAAAAAAAAATCTGGTTAGGGTATGAGGTTTTTTGAGGGCGTCTCCTCCTGGGCGTGGGGTTTCAAGAAGAGAGAAAGAAAAGAGAGAAGGGATTTTTTCTCATCTTCTTCTTCCTCCTCTTCTTCCTCCTATTCTTCTTCTTCTCTAACAGAGTCTAAGAGAAATGAAGAAGGATTCTGTTCAACCATCAAAAAGTGATATCTGCAAGGGCGCTAGCATCTCAGAGAGATTAAGAAGCCTCTGATCAGATCAAGATCTCGTGTGGATACCTGTAGAGGCCAAACGCTTGTGCGCCTCAAAGAACTCAGACATCTACGATCATTGACTACAGAGTAGATCAACCCACGATAAGGTATGGAGATCTAATCTCTTTTTCTATTATGTTATTAAAATCAAATTTCAGATGCATGATTCATGTTCATATGATAGATCCTTTTAGGTGGTTTAGTAGATCAGATTTAATGCATGCTTAGATTAAAATATGTTACTCTATGTTTATTTTCGCTACTAAATAAAAATTTTAAAACTATTTACATGAAACCACCTATTTCCAACACCACTTGCTAAAAAGAGTGACTAGCCACTTGATGGTTCTCAGCCTCCATTCCACTCTAAGAGGTTGGAGCTATTGGACTATCACTTTGCCTTTCACCATTTCCAACACTTTAAAACTATTCTGAATAGTCAAGTCAAGAATCATTAGCCTTTTTTGGTCATCTGAGTCACTCCTAGACTCAGATAAAGCACTTTTATTTGATATAAAAATCTTGAGTCTCGACCTTCATTCCACTCTAGGAAGCTACGGCTCTTGGACTGTGGCTTTGCCTTTTGCCATATCCAATGGTTTAACATTCTTCTGAATGGTTGAGTCAAGAGTCATCAACTTTCTTCACTCATATAAGTTACTTCCGACATAGATAGTGTATCAGCTCTTGGACTTTGGCTTTGCCTTATTCAATGCTTTAACATTATTATGAATGGTTAAGTCAAGAGCCGTTAGCTTTTTTTGCTTGTTTGAGTTGCTTCCAACACATATAGGAAACATCTTAGTCGATATTGCACCATTTTAGTGAAGTAAACTACATTTAGAAAATTTCCTCTCTCAACTCCATGGATGGCAGGTTGAGTAGGAGATGCCAGTCCCAGCACTAATTTATAGAGTGGATTGTTGTACATTTGGAAGATATGCTGGTTATACTTTGCCCTCGAGCATAAAAATTTGATGTTGCAGGTTGTTGAGGTAGAGGTCGTAGCACAAATTAAGAGGAGGATGCCTTCTAGCATAGAAGTTAGGTGCTATAGGCCGCTATGGTAGTGGTAGTGGTAGTGGTGGGATCCACTAGGTTTCTCTCTAGCCCTTTGGTGGAAGCATAGGTTACACCTGAGGCTGGGCATTCCATTCATGCACTTCGATGAGATGACTAACTCCTGTAGCTAGAAGTTTCATCGACGAGGCATCACTGATGCTTCATCAAATAGTATTATGGAGGCTAGGGTGTCTAAGACCCACCCTAGGCTTGAGCATGACTATATAGGAACTGTATCATTACATGCCATGGGCTCAGCTTGACTATTATGAGTACTTGTCCCTAAAGTAATATCCTCATTACCTTAGTCTTAGAAGCCAGAGATCTCACCACGGTAGTATTCAACCCTGCCTTTGTCATAGGTTGAAGGCCTCCAAAAATTAGGTACCTCCAAAAGCCTAACATTCTTGTATTGTAAAAGTTGATAGGTTGAAATATGATCAATCTTATTCATCACTCCATACACTGCAATGAACTATGATGCTTGATAATTGAAATAAGTCAATCTTCCAATTTTGCTACTGAAATAAAAGAGGCTTCATGCTACTCCATAAATGACCTCAACACCATGGCCATTTGACTGGTAGTACCCTCTAAGAGATTGCGCTAACTCTTGTTCGTATGAATCTTAATTTGTGTAACTATATCATAGCAAGAACTAGCCTAAGAATGAGTCACCTTCATCTGAGGAGAACGACTTCGATAGGTACATTCTATTGGAGGGTGATGAGTCACAAAGTCTTCAACTCTCTATGAAGTTGAGGGAGGTAATCCAAATAGCCTCTCTTCAGAGTATAGAGGCTTCTTGGCATGGTATGATGGACTCTTTGGTGGTCTATATATTCAAATATCAATCTTCTTCCTTGATGGCATAATGACAACAATGCAGTTGTCCCATCGGACATGCCAAAACTTTGTTTCTTACTCTCTTTCTATCTAGAGGAAGACAAATGTGCCAAAGAAATATGTCCATTAGTGGAGAGTGGTGACAAGTCTCACAGCTAGGCTAGATAGATACGCAAGCATTCCGCCAGTATTTGGTTAGTCAGAAAAGGATAAATATAAGAGGATGATGAGACTAGGATGGGTCTAAGTACCTTGATCTTCAAGAACTTTCACTATTCTTACACAATCTGTAATGAAAGAAGATGGATATGTTTGAATAGGGCATATCAGGAGCTACAGTTTCAAGAAATCTACTATTATAGCTACTATTACAGGAGAGTTTTACCAGCAAATTAAAAGCAAGGTAAAGTAAATACTAAGTAAATTGAAAACAAACTAGATTTATTGATGAATCCAAGGGTCTCGCTCAAAATATAATTTACTTATTTATATACATAACAACAATTATAGAATATATAACTGTTAACTCTAATAACCATCCATGTTGTCATAATCTTCAGTGTTCTATAGGTTCGCTTTCATGATTTTTAAAGTAAGGTAAAGTAAATACTAAGTAAATTAAAGACAAACTAGATTCATTGATGTATCTAAGGGTCTCACTCAGAGTATAATTTACTTATTTGTATATATGACAATAATTGTAAAATATATAATTGTTGACTCTAGTAACCATCCATGTTGTGATGATCTTTTAGTGTTCTAGAGGTTCACTTCCACAATTTCATATAAGGCATAATTACCAACTAAATCACCATCCAAACAAAACCAACATCTCTCGACCAATGTCTCCATATGTCATGGTCAGTAATGACCAAGTCATCTCTATTCAACCTACTTCTTATGACTGGGTCTCGTCTCTTTGGCTTGTGCCTCCCCACTTAGTCAGATTATTGTGACTGAAGTTCGTTAAATTTAGCAAAAGTCAAGTGGCTATCTTTTTTTTGACTCCCTTTTTAATCTCATCTATATGGTGCTTACTCATGGCTACTAGTTAAACTATTGAGATAGGATTTAAATATCACATTCACCCAACTCCATTCTAAAAAGGAGATAATTGATAGTGCCATCAACAAATATAATATATAGCACCTATCAAGGGGGAATAGAGAAAGTAGAATACAACTAAGGTAGTGGATGGTTTGTTCAAATTTATGTGGATCATCCTATAAGATTCGACGGCTAAATACATCAGTATGTATTACTTTATACTAAAATTGATTAGCTTCATTAATATTTATTATCAAAAACAAGCCCTCTCCTTTCATTGTCTACAATGATTGCCCACCCAGTTAATATGGATAGTCCATCCTAGTTGTAGCCCATAGGAATACACCAGCTTAGCTATTAAAAGTAATTACTAGCATAATCTATATAAAATTTGACATGCTACAATGACATGATAAAGAAACATATGCAATATATGGTGTAAACTACATGACATATACATAAAGCAAAAAAATACTTTTGCATACTCATACACATAGAAATGGCTCTTAGTAGGAGCCAAATAATATCAAACTATATTATTCTGTCTGGAAATATTTATATTAGTTCCTAACCTTCCGGTCCAATACTACCATAGTGAAAATATGAAGTACATGATCTAAAGACATTGCATTCCAAAGAAGAATGGGAAGAGGATCATGACAAGCACAACCAATCTACAAATAAAATACAAATAGGAACTAATTTGAGATATCCTTCATAGACTTGATCATCTTGGCCAACATATCTTAGAAACTATGGTATCCAACGATAGCCTTCTCCATATATGGCTGCAAATCTCTTAAACAATGCATCCAAGTAGCTTAGCACTTGACTCTGTCACTCAGGCTAGGTTATATATATCCTTGGTATGTTTGTAACACAAACAACATAGAACCTAAATCACTTTAGCTGTGTCCATTAGTGATGCCTAGCATGGTAAATTAATATATTATGGAGGACAAAAATATCATGTATAAAAATGTATTAGTAGCCTTAACAAACCAGTCAGTAGAACATCAAAACTAGCTACTATTATCAAGGCCACCTACATAACCTAAAGCCTCTCTTTGTAGTCCATCATTGGCCACCATCTCCTTGGCCATTGGACCTTTGGCCACCACCATCATGTTGTTGGTCTTCTAACTATTGTTTACTGTCATCATCATTGAACTACCAGCCTTCCTTCTTATTTCAATCATGAAAAGCCCACCCTTATTTTGGAAGATAATTCTCCTTATTTGCCACCCTATTCCTTATTGTTTTTCACTTCATCACATCTTGCTGAACTCCATCCATGACTCCCCAGCATCAACACTGCACTACCCTTCCTTCTTCCTCTCCCTTTTCCTTTAAGAAGGCCATGGATAACTCTCTTGTTTATCCAATAAAAAAGAAGAAAGTCCCATGTTTTCTCTCTCTCACCCTCTCTCCTAAATTTAAAAAAAAGACACCATCCCTCTCTTTGATTTTCTCTACCTAGCCAGTGGTTTATGCATACATCCTATCTTTCTATATCTTTCTCTCTATTTATCTCTTTATATGGATTAGTGGACTGTAGCCAGAGGGTCATAGATTCTCTCTCTGAGCACTCGTAATTGATGCCAAAAGAGGATTTTGGAGCTATATGGCTACAAACGTGCATCATGTCAACCTCCACCCTGTCCTTCACTAGGCATCACTGGATCCTACTATTAACAATATATTTTATGCCACATTTGGATTAATAGGGCTCTTGATCCATGATCCATTAATTGAATTATCTAGATCTAACTTATTGGACTATTGGACATTGTCACCCAGCTAGCCATGCATTTTATGGTTCTCTAAGAGTGCAATCAACTAGACAATATGTTACGCAAAAAATTTTACACTCTAGTCTCTAAATTTAGGTAAAACTCTAATTTTTTGTTCATTTATATAGTCTCAAATTATGCAGGATAGAAAATTAGAGCTAAAATAAATTTAGATATTAGAGGAAATCAGAAATTTAGCAATAATTTATTTTTTATACCAATGGTTGATCAAGGATGAGGTGGATTCATATTGATTAATCGGACATGCTATATGTGGACTAGTAAATATTGTACTTGAATTTATCACTAATAAAGATATATAACGTAAACACTTCATAGTTCTATTCATAATTTGTTAAAAGAAATAATCTTGAAAATTACAATTAGTTTATTAACTTTTTATAATCTCTACTTTTTGCTTGATAAAAGGATCAATAATGTTATTATTAATATGCTAACCATTTATTTTGGGAATGAAACAAGAATATAATATACATTTTAATATTTTTGCAAATAAGTTATTTTTAAACACATGACCTATTTTGAGTATGTCTAAATGAAAATTTTGATCGGATCATTATGAAATTGCTTACACACACACACACACACATATATATATATACATATATATATATATAT
>KE505421.1:210690-226131 GCA_000441515.1 Elaeis oleifera
TCGGTGGGCACTGTAGAAAGTCGGCAGACAATCAGAGCCCGGGGGCATTGAAGCAATCTGACGGCGCCCGCAAGATCCACCCTCGAGAAGTCTGGATGGGTGCCACCTGTCGGGAACTTCGGCCGAGGGTATTTTATACCCAACACTAATCAATAGTTGTCACATTACTTCTGGGTTAATTAGTCAATAGTTTCATAAAAGTAAGAAAAATATTGGTTGCCTTATGTTGGTGTCTCTTGTCCTAAGCATTATTCCTTACACCATGATGAAGCAAATCTTAAATTTTGATTAGCAATATTATTTATTTACTGTATTATCTTTGAGAGCTATTTTACCTAATCCACTTTCTAGGAAGCTTTCTTTCCTCTTATACACTTCCAATTCTAGGATTTTAATTTCCATAAGACTCATGACCCTAACCTTTTCTTACAACATTCTATTTTGAAAATAGCTTGAACTTATATTAAATAAATTAATGCATATTATAGGGTCTAAACAAAAGTAGGTAACAAAAAAGTACAAAAATACAATGCTCCCTTCCATGCACCATTATAAACATGTCCATTGAGTGAAGGAATGTCCAATGCAATGCAGTCAAGTCACCAAACACTTGGTGCATTTTAGCCATGGATTATATCAATGTTGCTACATTGACATAATTTTTTTCTAGGTAAATAATGCTAATACTAATTCTTTTTGCATTTTGTCCCTAGTTATTTAATATTCCGACACAAGTGTGGTGCATAATATTATTTGGAGATAAGAGTGCTATCTTTATATATCTCCATAAAACCTAGTGCATATAATTCAATCCACCCATAGATCAAGTTGGACTTGGAGCCCATTGAAAAAGTGAGAGCCCACCACCCCACCTGATTTACTCCATAGATCCACTACAGGAAACCTAACCTCTCTTTCCTTCTCTCCATTACTTTTATTTTAATCATATTTTGATATTATGATTTCTATATAATAGCATTTTAGTAGGTTTAATAATAGCTATATACCATGGCATTCGACTTATTTGTTGCTTCCTCCACAAAATCTTTTGGTGTGAAGGATTTGATTAGTTGTTTGCAGAAAAGGTTTTAGTAGTTTGGGATAGATTTAACCCTTTCCCTATATATCCCAATAAAGGTGTGTGCCTCTTATGGCACAAATGAAATTCCTTTATAGAGAAATGGCCTTGATGGATCCAACATGATAATATATTATATTTTTTCACATATTTTATAATTTTTCTTATATTGTATTAATATTACTTTCCTTTTTGAGTTTTAACAAGAAAGGTAGATGTAATTTCTGCATCCATATTCACTTAACTTCTTTTAAGAAAAATTCAATAATTTTTTATGAAGAAAATTTAATATGTTAGTAGTCTTAGATATTTATTCCTTTATTTATTTTTCTTCATTTATTATGAGATAGATTTTCTTCACAATGCTTAATTTAGCCCTTTGATCATTCAAAAATAGGAATGAGATAGGCCTTTAATTTGGTTATGCAGGCCAAAGGTATAGACCAAAACATCGAGGATATAGGTTGAGTAATTCTGATATAAACTAAAAGAAATGAGAGCTATCAGCCAAGGATGAGGACTTCAGTGGAGTGGAATCTAAAGATGGTGGTTCCCACTTCCTATATCTACAACATAAGAGCAGTCAAACTATTTAAGAAGTGAGAAGAGTAGTGGCACTAACTACCATGCATGAAATAGTGTATCATGTAGCATACTAGTAAGGCAAGTAATAGAACTAATTAATGACATACATCTTACCATTATTTAGGATGTGAGGGGAGTGGTAACACTACCTATAACTTCTGGCAATAGTGGCCCATGTGGCAAGCAATAGAAAAGGCAAGTTTCAAGGTAGTTAATAAAGGTTACTAATAAATATCGTATTATAATGCTTAAGAAAATCCTTAGACATACCAATCAATCCAGTTTGTCTTTAATTATCTTTGCCTTATCATTACTTTATCTTGCTTGTAGACTACCAGTAGGATTCTGCTTTATTCTTAAGAGTAGTAGTAGAGATAGGTCACTTTTCAATCATAGATTCGGCTACACCCTATCCAAACCTATCCACTTTATTCTATAATAGGTGGTATAACAGTAGCAAAAGTCCTTGAATGTCAAGACATATGGACCTATGCTACTCTAATATCTTTCTATGATTGTCCT
This sequence comes from Elaeis oleifera, assembly GCA_000441515.1. Taxonomy (NCBI): domain Eukaryota; kingdom Viridiplantae; phylum Streptophyta; class Magnoliopsida; order Arecales; family Arecaceae; genus Elaeis; species Elaeis oleifera. The sequence continues at coordinate 212,876 of KE505421.1, forward strand.
ATTTCCAACGCATGCAATACCGACCGCACACTTACATATCCACCTCCTACCACAAGATTTGTCACAAGCTTTTTAGCATGCCCATCTCAAATAGTTAAAAAAGTTCATACTAACAATTTTTTTCTAGTGTCTGGTGGGACAATCACATAGTTGGCATCATATCACTGTAAAATGACATCAACGAACCCATTGCAAGTAAAAAGTGGCATGGGTGCTAAAGCCACTCAGTGGATCAATGCATTTCATCATTATCTTTGATGGTGGAACAAGTTGATATACTTGTTTCAGCTATTGAAAGCCATTACTACACATCTCAGTATACTCTAATGTCTAATGTGGTGAGCTTGACCGACCATAACTTTGAAAAGGGCAAATCAGCTCATGAATTTTCACAACATGGAAGTGTTAGGATTCATAGGAAGCCTAACTTTTGGACTTTAACCTACTAGAAAGATAATACCAAAACTTCAAGAATTTGGCCTACTAGAAGAGCAAAGTTGAACATTGTCTTGGCAATTTCTCAAGGCCCAAAGATCAAGGTAAGGAAAAAAATATTCAAACAAAATCTAGGCTAGAGGGGTCAAACCCCACATGCGATCTCTTATAATCTAATTAGCATTAGATGGACAAAAACTATACATATAGAAAGACTATCAATAGGATCACATCGATATAAATCCCACTATATTTTAGCAGCTGTCATCCTTAAGAGGTGGCAAATTGGGGGCAACAATTTAACTAGCCTACAATGAAACTTGCCTCTATTTCAAGGATTGACGGGCAACCCCCTCAAGTGGTACCACTATCTTGTCCTCATCAGCAGTCACATATGCTAAATTGTTATGCCAGAAGGAACTTTTTTAATAGAGATCTTTAGGGCTGTGTGGATTGATAAATATACCAAGTCTCTATGCCACTGGGAAAACACAATGATAGCTCTTATCTCTACCAAATCTTCTATAATTTCAACCTGCTGCTCAAGTTTGAAAAATCTCTCCTAGCTTTTCTTTCAAATTGACCAAGTTGAGAAACATCTAAAAGGTCGATGGATGTTGTGTCAAATATATCTTATCATCCTTCTAACTGTTAATTTATAAGATATGGTGGATATTGTTACACAACATCCAAATTCTAGATTGACAACTACTTTTCAAAAGCAGAACAAATAATAGGCATCGAAAGGCCCTCTAAAATAAGTCGAGTTGTAGCTCTTCAAATTCGTTATGCAAGTCAAAGGTATAAATCGAAATACGAAGAGTATAGGCCAAATGATTGTGGTGTAGATCGAGAAAATGGAGAGCTATAGATATAAAATGATGATTTAGTGGAGCAAATTTCGAGGATAGTGGTTGCATATTCATGAGGTGGGAGGATCGATCAAACTACTTAGTAAGTGAAAAGCGTATTGGGCATTTTTTGATAGCCTGTTTAATTCTTCGAACTTGGCCCAATGGCACATGGGTTGCATCTCCTCATGATGATGAATGCCTAACGAGTTCCATATCTCATCCATTCAGAAGTTTTGTTCAAATCCCTTAACATTGGATCCAAGATGTTCCCTCTTTATCTTAATTGCAATCCTTCATGAATATTATAATCAGAGTACCCTTATTATAGCAAATAAATTGACTATTTTTTTAAAAGAAATAAATTGACTATTTTTGTTCTTATATACTTATCTTCTTAAGATTTTCTTATTCAAACACATTTTTATGGAAAATAAACTAATTATCAAATTGCCTTGTTCCATCATGTGCATTTTGCATTCACTATTGAAATAATAACCACTATGAATGGCCATATAATGGTGCTACAATACACCATTGTAGAAAAATAATATTATTATTGTCTACAGTGTTATCTATCTAATGAAAATTATTTTTTAGGTGATAGAAACTTTTCTTGAACAATATAATGTTATTATTGAATAATAACCACTACAAATGGCCATATAATGGTGCTACAATATGCCATTGTAGAAAAAATAATATTATTATTGTCTACAATTTTATCTACCTAATGAAAAATTATTCTTTAGGTGATAGAAACTTTTCTTGAACAAAATTTTGGAAAATTAAATCTTGAAACAAATTTATGTTATTAAAGGCATGGTATATGTAATCGGAGTTCGTTTAGTGAGATAAAGTCTAGTGAGAGAAAGTCTCACAATTCATCAGCTTTCTTGTTTGCTTCCTATTTTTAGGATTTTGAGGGTTAGGGTTTTGCTTTTCTTTGATCTTAAAGACTAAGGTAGGTGTTTGTGGGTTGGTATGGACTATCATCCTTCAGGATCGGTCAATGGCATCATCTCTGGAAAATCGGATGTTCCTTCATCCATTGGTATGGTATCATCTTCGACTATTTCGCATATTCCTAACATGGGTGGGATGGAGGAAGCTGTCCAAGTAGAGCTAAGGGGAAGCCTCCTGACAAAAAAGGCAAATCGAAGATGGACTCTTCTCCTTTCACCACTACCTCACCGACTGGTGTTCCTCCTAATATCAAGAAAGAAATTAGAGGTTCTCCTCCTTAGGGGTCAGCCTCGCATGGAGGAAGCTTGTTCCTCAACATCCTCAGCAAAAGTTCAATCGTGGATCCCAATCAACCGTGGAGTTAGGTAGTTTGAGGGTAGAGAAGATCTCGTTGGGAAATTGCCAAAACTTTGGATGCTCAGATTGAGCAACTGGAGCAAAACTTTTCCAAGGCTATTCAGTTTATGGAGGAGGATATGCAACCTTCAGCTCAGCGTCTGCAATCAGCATTGATCGGTAAGTTCTTAGGTAAAGATTTTTCACTTGAATTTATTGAAAAAGAACTCTGCATATGATGGGGTGTTCAAGGTGATTTTCATGTCTCTATTTTGTCCGAAGGATTACTATTGTTTCAGTGTCTATCAAAGGAAACTAGAGACCAAATTTTGGAAAGAGGGCCATGGTCTTTGGCTGGCCAGTTGCTTGCTTTAGAACCCTAGAGACCAAAATTTTGGCCTGGACGAGATACTGCCATTCAATTACGGGTTTGGCTCTATCTGCCAGACCTCCCGTTGGCATTGTGGGAATCAAAAACTTTTAAAATTGCATCTTATGCTAGTGTTCCTTTGTTTTTGGATGAATGGACCTTGAACTCCTCATGTATGGGGTACACTAGAGTTTGTGTTTTGATGGATTCAAACAAGCCAGTATGCCCTGGGGCAAGGATTCAGGTCCAGGATGAGATTATCTGGCAGCAGTTCATATATGAGGAACTATCTGATATTTGTTACAAATGTGGTAAAATTGGGGTCTCCATGGATACTTGTGATTGCTCTACCAAGGGGGCTGAGGAATGTCTTATTTTTGATCCTTGGATTAGAGCATCTCGAGTACCAGTAGTCCCATCACTCAATCCATAGGTACCAACAAGCAATCAAAAATCCTCCCCTACTGGTGGATAACTGACTAATGAATGGTTACAACCAAAAAAATCTCTGAAGCAATCTTTGGTGCCAGGTCAAAATAGTACATCTATTGTTCACTCTACTTCGAAATTTGGCCTTTTAGCTGAGGATGCATCGGAGGATGTGCAAGAACCTCAGAATATGGAGATAGTTGAATCGATGGTATTTTGTGCTACACAACCTGCAGTGGGTAAGGAGGTAGATAAATAGAAACATTCTCCTACAAACCCTAAAGATCGATCAAACTCATCTTCCCCACCATAGGCTAAATTGATTCTGCAAGATTTTGGGGAAGATGTTAACAATGATCAGTCACTGTCAAATCCTTCTTTTGCTGCTAAAGGCAAGGTATCAATGCTTGAGATATGGAAACCTACAAATATCTCATCTCTCAAGCAACCTAATACTCACACTGACCTAGGAAAACATCAAACAAGTCTCATTCTCAGAGTTAGAACACACCCTCCTTATCCAATGAGCAAACAACTAAAAACTCATAAGGATGTGTGTCAAGATCTTCAACATGCTTTACAAGATAATCTCCTTCCTCATAATTTGATCATAGTGGCTATAATTCAAGGGGATGTGACTTCACTTGAGAAGAATGTCGGGGTTGATATACGGCCCGAGGATCAACACCCCAATACATAATTATGAAAATGCTTGTTTAGAATTGTCGGGGTGCAACTAAGCCCCCTTTTGTGAATTATACAAAATCTTTGTTAAGGCAATATCATATAGATATGCTATGTTTTTTAGAAACTCATCTTGGCGTGAATGCCTGTAATTATATTCATAGGATTTTTGGTCCAACTTGGCATTTGTATATGATTCCTGCGATTGGATATCAGGAGGCATTATAATAGTGTGGAGAAAGGTTCTTGGTAAAATTAACTTTTATCATATAGATCGTCGGATTGCTTTTGGTGTTCTTTCTTTATATAATGGCCCTTCATGGATGTTGGGTATCATGTATGCTAGCACTTCGATTTTTTAACATAAGTTTCTCTGGTTGCAGATTCAAGATATTTTCTCTCCGATTTTCTTTTCTTCTTATCAGTGATTTTAACTATATCTTGAATGCATCTGATAAAAAAGGGGATAAACCCTTCACCATTAACCATGATGTTAGGGAATTCTATACTTTTCTTCGATCAATGGGTCTAATTGATCTAGATTTCTCAAGTCCCTCATATACTTGGTGTAATAATCGATTGGGTGCTGCTCGAGTTTGGGAACAGATTGATCGAGGATTTTTAAATGATCTTTGGGTTAATATTTATCCTGAATCCTCGATCACTCACCTGACCCACTTTGCTTCTGACCACTGTCCTCTTCTTCTTTCTATTCTTGATAATATTAATAGGGGTCTGGGTTGTTCCGATTTGAAAAATTTTAGCTAACTTATCCTAAAGTTGTGGAGTTGATTCAGAAGAATTGGGTTGGTTATAATATGCATAACCCTTTGGATAGACTTTCCTTTCTTCTTAAAAAGATTCCTTATGCCATAAATAAGTGGAAATATACTTTAGGTAACTTAAACACACAGGCTAAATAGCTATATGATTAGATCTATGACATACAAATTTTGGAATCTCAAAATGGTAGTTTAACCATGAATGATCATACTTTATTGCTTTCCTTGCTTCGAGACTATAACATGACTCTACATCGTATCAAAATTATGTGGCGTCAAAAATCCTGAGTCCAGTGGCTTAAAGAGGGTGATACTAATACAAATTTTTTTCACTGTTCTACTATATTGTGTAGATGATCTAATCGAATTAATATCTTTTTTGCCACAAGGTGGTACCACTGATGATCCTACTGTTATTCAACATCTCTTGCTTGATCATTTTTGGGATAGATGGACGATGGATGCGGCGATTCTTGATCTCATTTATCCAATTATAACACTGACTCTATCTTCAACTCAGACTTCTTTACTTATTCACTCCATTATGGAGGAGAAAATTGAACATGCTATCATGTCCTTGCATCCGGATAAAGTGCCTGGCTCAGATGGATATCTAGGTTTTTTCTTCAAAAGTTTTCGCCCATTATTCAGCATGATGTTTTCTCTGCAATTAAATTCTTTTTCAACATGCTGATCTTTCTGCTTCTTAGACTGACATGGTTATCACTCTAATTCCTAAAAAGCTAATCCTCAGAATCCAAATGATTATCATCCTATCAGTTTATATAACACTGTATAAAATCATTGCAAAATTTTGGTTCAGAGACTTAAAACTACTTTTATTGCTAATCATCATATATTGGATAATCTTTTGCTAGCCCAAGAAATTATATATTCCCTTCATTGTGCTCCTCCTTCTAGAGGTCTGATGTTATTAAAAATAGATATGGAAAAAGTGTATGATCGGGTTCATTGGTCCTATTTGTTCAATATTCTTATATTATTTGGTTTCCTGATCCATTCATCTCTTGGATTTGTTGATGCATCTCAAATCCCCAATTTAAGCTGCTTTTGAATGGTACACCTTCTCTACCTTTTGTTGCCACTAGAGGCTTACGACAGAGTTGCTCTCTTTTTTCTTATCTTTTCATTTTATGTTCTCAAGTTTTTTCTAATCTTTTGCATACTGCTGTTCAACTAAAACTGCTTAAAGGATATAAGATTTGTGCTAGTCCTCATATTTCTCACATATTTTATGAGGATGACTGTCTACTGGTGACTTGTGTGACCATACAAAATGCTATTTGTATTGCAACCATTCTTAATGCTTATGTTATTTACTCTGATCAATCTGTTAATGTTGCAAAATCTCATATTACTTTTTCTTCAGGTATAAATCATACCATTCAGGATAATATAATTGATCTGCTTCATATTGCAAAGAAAGGGAGGTTTGGCACTATTTGGGGCCCGATTATTAGGTTCATCACTCAAAGCCTCTGATTTTCAATTTTCGCTAAATAAATCACTAACAAAATTACAGCTTGAAAATGGCAAACACTATCCCTTGTTGGTTGTATGACTTTACTTCAGTTAGTTTTGTGTGTTATTCCCCTTATGTTTATTCTTCTGTTCATGTTCCTATGTATATACTTCACAAGATTGATAAAGAATTCAGATATTTTCTTTGGGGTCACACATCTGAGTGTTGTGCTTTTCATCCTATTGCTTGGAGTCAAGTCTATACTCCAAAATCAAAGGGGGGGGGTTTGGGTTCAAGCATCAACTCAAAGGCGGCTTCAATGTCTTTGCAAGCTTGCGGCCTAGCTAGTTTACATCCTACTACACTATGGGCGCAACTGGTTCGAGCTAAATATAAATTTACAGCATCTTTGATTGACTATACCTGTCCTAGAAAGACCTCTGCAATCGGGCAGAGAATCACTCAAGCTGGATCTCTTCTGAAATATCAATTTCAATGGGTTGTTGATTCAGGTACTGCAATTAATGTTTACAAGGACCCATGGATAACAACAATTCCATTTATGGTCTGGCCTACTTATATTAATATGGATAATTTGGATCTGGATTTAAATGTTTCTGACCTTATAGGAACTAATAGAACTCGGAATACTCAACTTCTTGCTTTCTTTTCTCATCTAATCTCCTTAATCTTATTTGTACCATCCCAATATTGTAGGAAGAGTGGGCAGATCAGTTGGTATGGGGCTCTTCAAAATTATTGCATATTTCTTTAAGTGATATGAGATTATCTTCTATTAATAATGATCAAAATGTGTAGGTTAATTCAGTTTGGATTTGATCTTTACGGGTGCCTTTGCACCTCAAAACATTTTGTTGGAGATTGGTATGGAATCGGGTGCCTTGTAAAGATATCCTCAGTCGTTGCAGTGATTTATGCATCAATCAGGTGGAGGACTGTCAGCATCCTATCTTTCAATGTTGTCATGCACAACTATTTTGGCAGCAATTGAGTTGCATGTACCGATTGAATCTCTGTTTTAATTCATTGTCGGTTTTATCGACCACCTCTTTAATGCCTTGGTAGCAATGGAACAGAGATCACTCCTGGCATATGTAGCTTGGTTGTTTTGGTGGGCTCGTAATGAACAAATTTTTAATAACAACCAAATGATGATTGCACAGTTAATGGATAAATAGATGGTTTTGCCAAAGATTATGGTTATTTCATTTTCAACAACCACAAAACCCGTGCTAGTACTGGAATAGCCAATTGTAAAGAACTCCTTCTTTGCATCAATCTCATCTTGTGTCTTGGCTACCCCTCCTATTGGGGTCTTGAAAATTAATTTTGATGCATCAGTTGTTCAACATAAGGCGGCTGCAGGTTACATATTTTGAAATCATGATGCTTTCATACTATGAGTAAGAGGTAAATTACTTTCTCATTTGTCTGTCTCGTTTGCAGAACTAATGGCTGCCTAGCTTGCAATTAGGGTTGCTGCACAAGAACTTCAAACTGCCCGAATTTAGGTGGAGGGGGACTCTGCTACTGTAGTGTCTTGGTTAAAGAGTCCCTCTCTACATTTGGTAAATCATATTCCTCATGTTCAAGATTTTCAGCGATGGCTTGCAAGTGTGGATGTCTATGAAATTTCTCATATCTTTAGGAAGGCGAACCAAGTAGTAGATTTTATAGCTAATAGGGCTCTACAAGGAGATTTTACGTGATCATATGATGAAATTCTTGATCATCATGCTATATATCTCTTACAAGCTAATGCTCATGGAATCTCCTATAATTGATAAATAATGCCTTACTAATCAGGATAGGCGTATGACTTTCCTTTTTTTGCATGTTACTGATCTTTATGGAATAACTATTGCTTTTGTTTTGCAGAATGGTTCAATGGTTTGGTCTTATTTTGAAGCTACGATGGTTACGATTTTGTACATGGGCCATACTTCATTTATAATGCTTAAGGGTATTCACACTACAGGAAGAGGGTTGGGATTGTATGGGATCAATTCACTTCGAAACAAGATATTATTATATTGCAATCAACAAGAAGTGGAGAAACATCAAATGACATGGTTTCTCCCATACCCAATTCAGATGAACAATGTTATACTTGCTTGTATTCAGCAAAGTGTTTGTATGGTTTCGATGGTTATAGCTGCCGTTATGTATTTAGTTAAAAGAAGATCAGTGAAGAAAATAAGTAGAAAACAAAGAGGAAAAGAAGGAACTTAGAAAAATTGGCATTATTCTAAAGAATGATGTATACATTTAAAGAAAAGAGAGATGCAAAAGAAACTGAGTAGAAAAAGGAAAGTAAAGGACAAAAAAAAAGAATGGTCAAAAGAAGAAACAAAAGATGAAAAGAAATATCTATCCTTTAGTTTCTATATATGCAGGTCTCATTTTATGGTTCTGATATCTTCTGGCTATTTATCAGTACTATACAATTCATATTTCATGTTATCAAAGGTTCTTTGTTGGGAGATCTTCAAAATTATACGCTGATGTTCCATATTATTCAAAGTGTGCTATTTGTATCTTCTTGTATTATAATAACCAAAGTTGCTTTAGGTCTATTGGATATATGTCCTAGAAGCCAGATTGACCGATACTTGTATAACTTTCTTAGAACATAATTTATAAATTAATTTTATATTAATAAAATTGAGTTATTTTTATTTACATTGTGTTTATTATATCTGTGAATCATCCATTGGGTTAATGGGTATAATGACACATATTCTCAAGAGTTGAAAATTTGAAACATGTGTCATTATAGTTAACTCATAAATTACTCTCAATCATAGGATCATGACAGGGATGGTGATTGATCTGAAAAATTGGTGTATGATCACTTCCTTCAGATAGATGAGTCTTGAATCGACAGTGTGGAGACATCGGAGCAAAAGTACAAGTGCTTGTTGAGAATAAGGATACTAAGCATGATCAATTATAAGCAGTTATAAGGATATCTATCTTCTCATCAGTGACATGCTCAATGCTATGGTTGTGTGTTTAGTTCTCTGATCTGAGATGCATCAGCCATTCATCTTGAGGGTACTATAGTTTGACTACATCATAACTCGATCTCCTAGCCATTTGGAGTCTTGAGATGTATGTTGGCCGTAGTATGTTCATTATAAAATTAGATTGCATCAAGATGGGATCTATCGATTTCGATAGAGGAGTAGTTCTATGTAGATCATGAAATGAGTCCCAAAGCCCATGGCCATAGTAGTGTGAAAGATAGAAAGATGTTTCTGTTGAATTTCACTTGAGACTCGAATCGATTGATTCTGACATATGATAGAAATGAGGTTTGATGAGCTATCCTTAACCTCGATCCTGTCGGGACTCATAATAAAAGAATCGAATCACATAGTAATACATCTAGAGGTTCATTTTTCAGTTCTGATGAGTTGCCACTACATACTACTAGATGTCACCGGTAGATTGTGGGATCAATTAGAATTATTTCGATGATCAATAATACTAATTGACTGAATTAAAAGAGTTTCAATCCATCGAAAAGAGTTTCGATGATGTTGTTGATAGAGATCACTGAAAGGAGTATGCCTTACAAGCCAATCAAAATTTGTATTTTGATAATTTTTTTTTGTAATCTTTCAGACTCATGTAATTGATATTTATAAATAAAAATATTATTTTCATCATATGTTACATCTTACTTTGTAATGATTATGATGAACTCCATAAATCAGGACAATGACTTTAGAGTTATGATGAGATTATACCTATAAGGCCTAAAATCTTAAAATTTAATTTAGAATATTTTAGTCATAAGAGCATTGAGTAGGGGATCAATATTTCGGATAGACTGGCACTTCCTATGTATGCTCGATGGAGAGGATGGCTGATCTCATAAGTCACTTGTGTAAAATACTAATATAAGGATGTGGGTGCTCATTAAAGTATGAGTTCATTGAATTGATCTGATTTAAGAAATATCTTATGAAATCTACTTATCCATTAAAGATATTTTTTATAGTGGGAGTTATGTATGTAATTCTTTGACCTGAGACTACCATAGAATCTTGTATACATGAATCCATATTTTGGTTCATATTCATTCATGACTTAGTCATGTACGGAGTGATCTGGATATGGTGGAATGTGTATGGAGATTGTGAGTAGGTCAATATGGAATCAATCACTCCTGGTAAGAGGAGATCACATCCTACATACTCTAATCAATTGATGATTCAGAAAGTCTTTGATCAAAGTAGGATAAAATTAGAAAGAATTTCTAATATTTCATTAATCGAATCATCATTAAAGATTAAGAGAAATATGAATATGATATTGAATTTGATATCATTCAATATCCAAAGTCATATTCGGGATGCAGGTTGATCGCAGGATCGAATTGCATGAAAACTTTCCATTGAAGCGTATTTTTGATATTTCTATCAGAATTTTATATCTTTCAAGTAGACATAATATGTTGCTAGACGTCAATCTTGTCTTATGAATTTGATCAATTAAACTCTTGTCTTATAAATTTGATCGAATTAAAGAGTTTAATTCGATCGTCAATTAGAAAAGATTCTAATTACTGAAATTGGATTAGCTCGATTGGATCCAGATCGGTTAGATTAAATTTTAATCAAATCAGATCAATTTGCACTCGGACCCACTACTGGTTGGATGTGGAACCCAATGGGTCACATACAAAAAAATTGATTAGGGGTCTAATTAGATTAGATTATATTTGTAAGATAGACATGCTAGCACATATTGCAAATCCTAGCTCCTTATTTCGAATCGGATTCGAAATTGATTCCATATTGGGCTAATTAAATCCAAATTGGGTCAAATAATTTTGGATTTGTATTGGGTCAACCCATGGCTAGATGAACTAGGGATTAGGTGCCATATAACCAGCATCCCACACGTCAAGAATTTTTTCTTGCGCATGGGATTTGTTTTGAGTGCAAAAGACTAGTTGGCGTCCCATGAGATGGGATGCCCCTTCCTCATCCTTATCTCTTTGTTCCACGTTGAAAATAATTCTTGAAGAATTGTGATTTGATTTTAGATGTAGAGGAGTCCTTCTGTGGCTAAATCACTTCGTGGTTTAATTATCAAAATTAGATAGAGATTGAAAACCTAGCCAAATCAATCTATGCGCCACCTAGAGTCCAATCTATTTAGGACTTAAAAATATGTCATGCCACCTTTTATTCTTGAATTTTTCTCCACACCATCTTCTGATTAGTGCCTCAATTGTGGTCCCTTGGATGGCCAAAATGCACTGATCAATGGTGGAGAGAAATGCCGCACAATGAAGCCTCACAATGCATAGGAGAAACATCGAAAATTTTTTTCAAAGAGTCTTTCTGCACGAAGCAACTCTCGGATTCCTTTCCTGATGTTTGCCATGTGTCATTTGCTTCCAGATGGGTATGGAAAATTGGCTTGGGGTGTGAGAACATCTGGATGGGCGTGAGATGTCGTGTGGAGAGGGCTCAAGTTGAATCTAAATATATCCCGTCGCTAACTATAAAAGGGGTCCTACGCTGGAGATTTATTCATTCAGATTTCTAATTCTATCTCTTCTTTCTTACATCCTTCTCCCTATTGTCTAATTAGTCTCTTTCTTTCCTTATTAGGATAAGTTCTAAAATAGTAAGGATAAGTCCAATTTTAAGACAAGGGCCTAGGAAGAGATATAAGGAAGACAAGGAGACAAGAAAGGTAGAGATAGGAAGGCTAGGAGGAGAGAAAGAAGGCTTTGAGGTTCTGTTGTCCAAAAAAATTCTCAGAGTGAGAATTTTGGAGGAGGAATCATCTTAAGAAATTGGTGTCCTAATCATAATCCTATGTGGATCACCGTTGGAGGGTGAACACTTGGACGCCTAGTGGAGGTTCTGCCGGAGTTTTGGAATAAGCATTGCAGGTATTCTTCTATACCTTAAATTTTGTGATGAATATATGTTATATGATTGTTAATCATCAAGGAGGTACTGATTTAAGGGTTGATATTTAAGATTTTTAGTTTAAATTTTAAAATCCATTTTGCTTCCGCTATGCATGTTCTCCCTAAAACTCTACAATCACAACATATCCTATTATCATACAGAATTAAACCTATGGGGTCACACAAATAAGAGCTTTGGCTTTGGATTACTTAATTGGACTCACTTGGTCCAATTGGATCTAAGGGAATCATGTTAATATATGATTAGACCCAGATTTCTCCTAGATTGGGTTTCCTATTAGATAGGATTCAACGTAATCTAATTGGGCTTTTAGTTTGGCACCAAGAGTTGGTTGCATTTAATATTCTTCAATTAAATTTGAATTAGGTTCAAATTTCAAAGGACATATACCCATTTGAAAGTCAAATGGGGTGCACGAGGAATGGAAGAAGAGAGGAGTGCATGCCCCACTTTTGTTCATGATTTTCCATGCACAAAGAGAGGGCGCATGCCCCTCCTATTGGATAAGGATAAGTGGTTAAGAGAATTAATTCCATTTGAATTCTTGTTTGAATTTGAAGAGTTCAAATTTAAACAAAGTAGTTAGTCCCATTTGAATTCAAGTTTAAGTTTGAATGGTTCAAATTTAAATGAAGTTGTTAAGGATGAGATCCACTTAAAATTTAAATGGGATTATCCTTCCATGCCTACTTTGGTTTCTCATGCGAATGTTGCATGAAGAAAGAAAGAAAGAAGGGGCGTCACCCCATGTGGATAAGAAGGGAGGGAGACAGTGGGATGCCCCATTTGAAATTTGATTTCAAATGAGAGCTGCCTCAAGTTGGTTGGGTGGTTACCTCATTAGGTCTATAAATTAGACCCAATGCCAAAATAGTTTGGTAATTGAATTGAAGTCCCTTCTTCGAAACTCTGCTTCTCTCCCATCTCCATCAATTC
>KE505421.1:226151-248698 GCA_000441515.1 Elaeis oleifera
AAAATAAAAAAAGGATACAAATAGAAAATTTTACCACTAACTTTTTTGAATTTTGTTGCAGGTTTCAATGGCCAATGATTGTATATCTCTTATGATGGTTTGCTTATTCCATTTCTGCATCATGGTTTCTGCTTTCTATTGGCTATCCAAGTAATTTTATCATAGCTATGGTTACATGCATATGGGGATAAGTAATAAGATTACATTTATGGTCGAGCATTATATACTTAGGACATGGTCTTCATCAGTTAATTGCAGGTTTCAAAGTTCTCCTTATCTCATTTCAGGAGGTTCACTTTTGATTATGTATATGTGGACTTTCCACATGTTATTTCATAACTTCATTTCAATTGAAGAGATTGCCTATTGTACATGTTCACCGTTTGTAAAGGCTTGCTGTAGTATAACTGGTGTTTGGGTAGATGACTATTGTTTGCTATTTTGTTGTATACTTCTCCTGCATAATATTGTTCAACATTATTTCTCTAGTGATATCTTCTTACTGCAACAACCACATATCTACAACCTCCTTTTTCTTCGGTGTTGCGTCTCTGCATCAATTTCAGCATACTTACAAATTTCATAATACTTATAGCAGATTATACACTAATGGAGTTTGGGATTATAATTCATTTTTCTGTATATACTCTCTTTACAGGTGTTCTTTCCCAATCTTCCTTTTGGTTCACTTGACAACTATAAAATTTTGGGTCTTTAGCAGTGTTACTGTATTATACTCTGCTCTTTTTGTATATCTTCCTCTTATAGCATCCCTTTCTATCAAGTTTTGGTCTTTCTTACAATGGTTTGTAGCTATGAAAAGAGGCACCTTCTTTTGTTCATCTGTTAGCCTGTTTCTTAGCAATTTTGTACAGGTTTCATGGACGAATAAAGTTTTCCTTCTTACAAAAAAAGGGGCGTGGTATAAATTTCAAATCAAGGTCACCATTTGCGTTGTAATAGATTATTCTAATTCTAAAATATTCCGCCATGGTAGCCTCGACCTTTTTCTAGTTATCCGAGAAATATTGATGCCATGCTACCGAGCCCGGTTCTGCAGTTTAGACCCGAACCTCCCGGATGTTGACAAATCCCGTAACGAACAAAGAGCGAGTGTGCAGAAGAGTCTCTGAAGCTAGAATTCATTATTTGCCTGACGGTATTAATTCTCCTCTCCGATCTCCAACCTTTTTTTCGACAAAAATCCACAACCACAGTTTTGTTGGATGGGTATTGCAGTTGAATCTTTCTTTGATTGGAAACTCTCTAGAGATGATTTAATAACGGTATTTGTTGATTGATTTATCTTGCTTTCAATGATTGTTATACGGTACCTCCTAGCCAAATTCGGAATATTTTCTCATGGGATTGATCCTAAGATGGCCGATAAGAACCCAAATCCCTTGGCTTTACCTGTCGGAAACCCTCTTGTTCTTGTTCACAATTGCCACGCTCCTATTCCTCGTCTCCTGGTTCTTCCTTCTGGCTTCCCCCGATCGCCCCATTTCATGCAGCGCAAGAACACCATTCCTATAGGTCAAAATTATGATAGCTCTTCAAACCAAGAAATTAATTCCTCCCAGCCTCTAGAAGAAAAGGAGCAACAATATCTTCAGCTCCAGAAATGTGATCCTAGCAGAGCAATGTTGAAGGTTTTCATGTATGATTTACCTCCTGAATTCCACTTTGGGCTATTGGGTTGGAAGCCTGAGGGCGACAGTGTCTGGCCTGATATTGCCACCAGCATTCCTGAATATCCTGGTGGGCTGAATCTGCAGCACAGCATAGAGTACTGGCTGACATTGGATCTTCTGTCTTCAAGATTCGCCGACAGGCTTAGCCCTTGTACTGCTGTGAGAGTTTTGGATTCTCGCGACGCCGATGTTGTGTTCGTGCCATTCTTCTCATCTTTGAGTTTCAATCGCCATTCTAAGATTGTTCCCCGGCGAAAGTTAGTAGGGACAAGTTGTTGCAGGACAGGTTGGTGAAGTTCTTGACAGCTCAGGATGAATGGAAGAGGTCCCGGGGGAGAGACCACATAATTCTGGCTCACCATCCTAATAGCTTGCTGGATGTTAGGATGAAATTGTGGGTGTGCATGTTCATCCTGTCGGATTTTGGAAGGTATCCTCCAAATGTAGCTAATGTGGAAAAAGATATTATTGCTCCTTACAGACATGTGATCAACAGTTTTGTGAATGACTCATCTGGCTTTGATGACCGTCCAACTTTGCTGTTTTTCCAGGGAGCCATCTACAGAAAAGATGTAAGAGAATTCCCAACCATTCTGTGCGATTTTCTTCATGAGACTTATGATAGTTCTTTAGCTTACACTTTGATTTTGAGATATGGTAATATATTATTCATTTGCTCTGCTCAATTGATTGTGTATTCTTTCGATTATACCGAATCAACTTCTGGTGCTAGGATAATTATGTCTGATTTCATCTGACAAAGATTTAACATTTCCTAATGGAGTGTGTTCTTCTTATATTAGTCTAATTAGCAATAGGGTATCCCAAGCTCATCCAGCATATTCAAGAAGAAATGTTTCAGTTCCTTGTTTAGCATCCTAGCAGCTAGTTTATTTAATTTGAACAAAAATGAAATAATTTTGAAGAGCACGAAAGCTTTTGTGAACAAAGAATTAAATGCATGCTTCACGTCAAAAATTTAAAGAAAGCTCATGAAAAATTTCCTGTGATGCACTTCTCGTGAAAGGCTGAATTCAGAGCACAGATGAAATGAATGGTTACTCATGTGTGTACAAACTGTATACCTTATGGAGTTCTTTACCCTTCATTGCGGGAGTGGGCATCCAAAACCACATGATGGAAGAAGCTATTGGACTATAGTATCAATTGTTCATTCTCCGAACCCATGTTACTGTTCTTGCTTTCGTATGAGATAAAGTTATGACTTGTTACTTCTGTCAAATTTAGTACAGAATTACCCTGAAGTTGAGACACCATGATGTTGACTGATCTGTTTCTTCTTCTTCAACCTTTCTCGTGTATCTTGCTGTAACAACACAGATGTCACATCATTAGGCTTTGACTGTCATCATCTTATGTCTGGAAACACAAAATGGTCTCACAAACTTCTGACTGCTACATGAGTCAAAAAACCAATATTATATTCCAGCAAGTCTTATTAAACTCTCTTGCTTTTGTTGCATCTACAATTATGGGAATATTGTTAGACCTCAGCTCAGTTTCAATTAGTGATCATCCATGCAAATAGGCAAACACACTCTCAGCTGATTCCAGCTCATGTCAATTCAACCCCTATCTGGTCTAGCTCATATACCAGTAACTCCTAAGACATTCCCCAATGGAATTGAAACCATTCAGAGAAGTTGGCACTGATCTTGTGCATGAGATGATTAAAGGAGAAAATTTGTTCAGGAAAATTCTGTTGTTTCTATTGACTATTAGATTTTTTTTTTTTTTAAATGAATCTGTCTCCTTATAATAATACACAGAAATAGGTAATGGTGCAAGTCTGTATACTTCCTCTTGGCAATTGTATTTCTGTTATTAGTTTATTGATCTATAGTATTAATGAGTATGGTCGATTATTTTCTCTACAAAATACCCTACTCTAATTATCTTCTCCTCTATGTTGTTTAGATTTCTATGCACCAATTATTTGTACTTGGACTGGTAAGTAACCTTTCTAGGATGGATAGTTACCCACAAACCTTGTTATACCATTTGGGTTTTTTGCTGCAATCAACACTAAAATGCTCATCATTGCTATTGTCTACTGCTTTCTTCTCTACCAAGGTTCGCGGTCTCAGTTCCGGGCCTCGTATTGGTACTGCCAACCTGTTATTATGTTAGTATGGGGCTGGTTCGGTGTACCGAGTGTTGGTATACCCACCATACTACATATCGGTACTGAATTGGTATGGTATGCTTCGTACAGCCTAGTTTGATATGGTATGGCAAACCTTATTCCGTATTGTGGTAATTGGTCAATTATTTTGACCCACTTCCATTACTACAATAGATCATTATGCAAATGACTGTTTATGTGGAAATTACTGATTCTTGATGCTAATTGATGCATAATATGGACTCTTGACAGTAAGACAAATTATGCTGAAGTTTACACTTGCAAAGAAAAGATTTGAGTTGTTTGAGTTGACCTTCTTGATAACTCTGTCAGTAAGCCGCATGAAATTTATACTGCCTTCATTGTTATATGATAGCTGAGTTTGTATACCAGAATATTAACAATTTCCTTTCTTCTTTCTTTTTCAAAAATGGGAAAAGGTGCTCACACATTTCTGCAACACTTTTGATACCTTTATCCAACCACATTGGCCTATAATATATCAATGGCCCATCTGAAAAATTCAGAGATCTGTAGATAACTTGTAGTAGCTAACAGTATTGCACAACATTTAAGCACATTCATGTCCAATTAAATGACCATATCTCTGCTTCTGTTCCCATTTATAAATCTTTTCATACACAACCCTTTCTCTCATATCCTACTTTTAGATATGTTCCTTCATAGTGGTGTATATATCGGCACAATGTCCCAGTGAAATATGTGAAATATTTCATCTGTTACAAAACTTTGTTTGTGTTCCAATACGAAAGCAATTACTGCAATTTTGCTTTTGTTTATCGTGTTAGAAGTTGTCCCTTCTCATGGATGAGTTTTGTGGATGTTATTCAGAGAATGAAGTTAACAGTATGAGGGATGCTGATGCTCTTATCAAAGAGAAATACTCAAATTCATAAGCTGAACTTATTTCTATTCTGACATAGATTGACCCCTAGAATTGTCAATCTAGAGTGGAATGTTTTCCATGAGATGCCATAATTTTCTCTCCTACTTCTAGTGGTGCCTTAGATGAAGTAACGATTTTAGTGCTATTTTTTAAAGGCAACAAAAATTCTTTACGGATGAAATAATTTCTTTGAAGGGAGAATTGGCCCTGATATTTACAAACTTCATTAATAATGCCCTATCTTTGGGTTCTAACCTGCACATGAAGTCTGTGTCTATCTATTAATTAATAGACTGGTTTAATGTGGATGGATGAGGGGTGGCAAAATATAACCCGACCCGCCAATCCGACCCGTGTTTGACCCATCATAAGCAGGTTTGTGTTTGGATTAAACGGGTTCGGATCATAAATGAGTCGACCTGTTTAACCTATTTATTAAACGGGTCAAATTTAAGTTAAAGTTTCAACCTGCCCAACCTATTTAACTCATTTATAAATAGGCTATTAGTTTTGGGCCATGAGGATACAGGCCAGGCCCATTTATTAAACAGGCTCCATGCGGCCACGCCCTTGCACTTCATCCTTTTCGGCTTTTCCTCTTCTCCTTCTCCTAAAAGCCCTAGGGCGGCAGAGCCTTTCACCCCTTCTGTGATCCATCACCGCCTCAGTGCCTCACCCACTCCCTCTGTCACCTCCCTCTCCCACATGGAATCTACCTCGCTCCTCCCCTCTCACTCTTTCTTTCGATCGAACTTGCTCTTGCCTCTCGATCACTTCCCTTTTTCTTCTCTCTCTTGCTCTCATGGTCTCAGATCTCATTGATCTTTCGGGGGAAAACAGCGGCAGCAGGGGTGGAGGGGAAAAGGAGAGGGGCGGCTCTGTTGATCGATGGGTGGAGCCACCAGAAAAGTGGATCGAGCGGCTGATAGGGGAGAACCTGGTGGTGATCTTCAGCCGGCGGCCCATCGGCGCACGGTCCATTGCTCGGAGCCTTCGATGGCGATGATGGCCCTCCACCTGTTTCTCCTCCTCGCAGTGGTGTTTAACTGCTTCTAGCTTCCTTTCGGTTGTCGGCGGTGGAGATCAGCATGACGGAGGTCCAGTCCGACGGTCTAGAACCTCTAGCTCGGCGAAGGCAGTCGGTCGGATGGAGCTGGAGGCGGCAAGAGCACAGCAAGGGTGGAGGCCGGAGAGACGGTCGGACGGAGATGCGGCGAGGGCGAAGGTGGAGACGGTCGGTCGCAGAGACGGAAGTCACGAAACAATTTTTTTATTTTTTATAAATGGGTGTTGAGTTAATTTTTTAAGAGGTTATAAACGGGTTGTAAACGGGTCAGGTCAGGTAATCCATTTATTTAATAGGTCGGTTTGGTTTTAAAGTCTGACCTGTTTATTTAAACAGATCGGGTTTGGATTCAGAGTTTTTTGACTCGATCCGTATCTGACCCGACCTGATTGCCACCCTTAGGACGGACCATATAGTAGAAATGTGTATACTGTATAGGCTGTTTTCTAGGATATAACAGTTTGGGAGTTCGGAGAGTATAAGGTGCTATAAATTGCAAAATACTTAAAATTGGTGCTCTCTTGTGCTTTTGGCCCATTGGTTCTTCAATCTTCTAGCTTTACCAATTGTGAATGTAGCATTTTGGTGACTGCAGCTGTTTGGCTCTTCATGCTCAATTGTGATTGGCCAAATCTAGAAAGACAGTTGTTATTATTTTAGGATTACTATGTTACTTGACTATTCTGCTGCTCTAGATAACCAGGTGATATAGCTAGGTACCCTTGAACTTTGTTGTTTCTATGTTTGTGTGCCTTGCTGCTTTGTGGCTTGTATGCTCCTGCAGTGGTTTTGCATTTGGAAATTTCTCATGGACATGGTTTCTCTTTTTCTGTTTTCTTCTCTTTGGCCACTTATTGATTCATGTTAGGTTGAAAGGCTCATGATTATATGTACCATGTGATTAGAGTTGAGTAAAGATTATCTTCAACTTCCCTTAGTCTCACTAAGCAAGTTAGCTTAATTTATTACGTATGATGTGATTATATGCCACAAGTTTCTTCATCAGCTGACATGCTAGGGAATCCCACCAATGAGCCTTGCTAGAAAGGTAACTTGGTACAGCTAAGATATAAGAATGGAATCAAGGTTTTGACCACTAGCATGGATAAGAGAAGTAAAGCAGGTGTTGGAACACAGAAGCAATTTACTTTAATTAAAGTCTAAATATCATACCTGATTTAATTTGGGAAGAATTCCATCATCTAAGCCCTGAAATGAGCTGGTTAGTGCAAAAATTTTCTTTTCAAGAAAGATTTTGACCATGTATATCTCCTAATCTGGTAAGAATTAGATGAATTGTTGAAGACAAAATTGATGTAGAAATTGAGATTTATCTCGGATGAAATTTTAGCTTTTTCACGATAATTTTTACTAGTCATATCTATTTCGGAAAAGTTGTGATCTCTTTTAATTGTAAGAGAAATCTGAACAGAATTGTGTAAGGATGGACCTCATTAGTATAAAAGGAAGCATTATAATTCAATTTATTATTCATTAAGAAAAGAAAAGGGACATAAACCATACTTTTCTCCAAGTTTCTATTTTTAAATTTTCTTTAAAGTGATTTGAGTGGAGCTAGTTGAAGAATTTTTTCTTCTCCCAATCGGATGAGGCTGGTATCAAAACTTCAATACTTTAGGAGTCTTAGTTTATGATTCAGGTTATGAAGCAATATAAGCAGATAGGAGATAAGCTATTAGTACTTGAAGTCCATCAAAGGATAAAAATGAGTATAGTTACTTCTTCGACCTTGATGGATGATGAGATGAAGGGACATTTGACAACTAGAGAAGAAGATTATCCAGCTCACCGATCTCGCATCTCAACTCATGATGCCTTTAACTCAAGCACCCCCAACTCCTCTAGCGCATGAAGCTATCTCGAACATCGGAGATGAGAATCTACCATCCAGCTAGGAGAATAAGCAACTTGTAGGGACTCAAAATCTCTTTCTTCAAAGTTGAAACTTGAATCAAGATCCCTTTCCATGATGAAGTTGTTGATGTAGAGAAGCTAGATAACTAACCAGATCATTTAGAGACCTATATCACTATATATAGATACACTATGTTCAAAATCTCGCTTTTAGCCATCTCATGCATTCCAATCATGCTCTTACCTGATGGATTTCACACATGAGAAACAATAATATCTCTAATTTGACATAATGCAAATTCAAGAGCATAACTAATAAGCAATTCCATTCAATCAGTCATTAGGAAATTAGTAGATCATGTGATAATTCCTATAGTAGTAGTAGAATCAATTTGTTGAAGACTACGCTACCAAATTTCACAAGATATCTCACTCTAGATCTCCATCAATGATTATGCAATCTTCATGTAATACATTGGAATGTTGGATGTTCTAACTTAAGGAGGTTTGCACAGGGTCCTAGAGTATGATTTGCTACATTGGGAAGCTAAATCATGAACCAAATTCTAGAGGCTCTAACTCACCTATAGGACAATCCAATTAAGGTGCTCTCTTTTTTGAAATTTGATAATTTTTTGAGTTCTATGATGTAGAGCCATCCTATAAGGGTGCATGCATCAAGTGATCGTGGCCAAATTATATTCTTTGAGCCTTAAAATTAGTAGGTCAAAAACTTTTTGATTTAGAAGATTTTGACCGAACATATCTCCTAGCAGAGAAAGAATTCAGTGAAGAGACAACACAAAATTGATGTAGAAGTTGAGATCTATATCTTATGAGATTTTAGCTTTTTTCATGATGTTTTTGTTAGTTATATCTATTTTGAGAAAGCTATAACCTCTTTTAATTAGAGAAATCTGACCCGAATGTGTAAGGGTAGACCTCACTAGTAGAAATAGAGATTTTATAACTCAATTTTATTATTCATTAAGGAGAAAAGAAAATTTAGACCCTATTTTTGTATACTTTCCTCTTCTCTAAATTTTATGCTTTTAGTACAAATACACTCATTTTCTTTAAATTGATTCATGTTGAGCAGGTTAATGGAATATTTCTTCCTTCTCCCTCATTGACTAGTACCATGTCATCTTAGCAATGCTAACTTTACAAGCCTATCAACTTTTTGAGTTGGAAAAGAATTTATTGCCCAAACTCAAGGCCAATAAACCCTTTCCTAGAGGTAATAAGTTTGTATTGCTGGACAAGTTGAAGGACATAGAGAGGCTGGGGAGCAACTCCTTTTGGTTTCTTATTGGTGAGCCTTCTCTATTTTGAGTTAGGGAATCGTCAAAAGGTTTTATATGTAAAGAATGATATCCACAAACACACTTGTCCACTTGTATGGTCTGTTTATGTCCATTGATGGTAAA
This sequence comes from Elaeis oleifera, assembly GCA_000441515.1. Classification (NCBI taxonomy): domain Eukaryota; kingdom Viridiplantae; phylum Streptophyta; class Magnoliopsida; order Arecales; family Arecaceae; genus Elaeis; species Elaeis oleifera. The sequence goes on from KE505421.1 coordinate 235,270, forward strand.
ACTGCATCAAAGTTTGGATTAACTTCTATACTCTAGGATCTCATGTTGGTTGAAACTAATATTTTGCAATCCCCATTGCCATGACTTTAGACCGTGAGGATGGATTATGTGCATGGCTTAGAGCCCCTTGAGAGATCCTACAAAATGGCTGGTGTAAATGTTGAAGATAGTGATCCCGAAATGCAGATTTTATAAATGATAGCAACACAATCAAGGTTCGCCATCTCGATACCGACGGCTGTTTCGGCCGACCGACGATACAGTTCGATATCGCTCCGTATCGTACCAAACTGACAGCGAACTGACGAAGGCACCGGATCTGAATCGGGAGAAAAAAAGAGAGAAAGAGAGAGAAATAGAGAGAGAGGGAGGAAGAAAGAAAGAAGGAGGGAAAGGAGGGGTGGAGCCGTCGGACGGCCTCCAACTAGCCGTCTAGCCGTCGGACGGTGCAGTCCACACGTGCGGCGTCGTGGGTGTGAAACAAGGGCGACGTCCCTGTTCATGATTTTTTAAAAAACCAAACTTAGGTGAAGCCGGCAAATGATTTGTCGGCTTCATTGATTTAATTTTTAAAAAATCTTTTAAACAGTGAAGTTGGCAAATGGTTTGCCAGCTCCACTGTTGATCTTCATTTTTAAAAAAGGAGATCGCGTGAACAGGGGAGAGAACCCTTGTTCCGCAATCGCGACGCCGCCCACGCCGCTTCCGCCACCCCCTCTTTCGACCTCGACGAAGTCCACATCTGTGATCGCGATGCCACCCGCTCCCATCTCTGGTGATCTTCCCCCTTCTCTTTCTCTCTTTCTCTCTTTCTCGCTCGTTTCAAAGCCTTATCGGACGAACCGATGAGCCGTGGATGCTTTTGCGGCCCTCCGATGGCCGCAGCGGGCCATCGCCGGCCTCCAGCGGCTCCCGCCTCCCTCCCTCTCCTCCTCTCTCTTTTCTCACTTTCGCTCCCTCCACCGATATACCGTTTGAACCGGTCGAACCGTGCCAGTTCTCCATCGGTCCAGCTCGGTATGGGGTGTACAGGCCGGTTCGGCACGGTACAGCATTCCATGAACACAATACTTATGGCATTACTAGTCTGATATTGATGGTTTAGTGTATTAAGATAGTAATGGAGGCTAGATCAGAAAATTGAGGTTATGTAGAAGTAGGTATTGATTTTCCAAGAATTTTAAGTTGCAGTAGGTGTAAATCTTTATTAGAAATATATTTTTTCTAACTTAACATCAAAAAAGAATAAGCATCATACCAAGCTATAATTAATAATATAGCCTACATGGCTTGCTCCTAGGCAGTCAACAAGATAGTTGTAGCAGGGGAGTGAAATAGCATATTATTCGATAACAAATCATACTTCATATGATGAGTTTGGTTGCTGGGAATATTAATACTGATGTGTGGTGAAAACTTGGATAGAATGAGGAAGATGAATGTCAAAAAAGGAAGTGTAGAAGAGTGCACTGGTTAAGGGCACAATGATGTAAATTAGTTGAGAAGAAACTAACATGTCTAATGCAGATCAAGGACATGCTTATGAGAAGAGATTCTTGCATCTATGTAGAAAGATCATGGAGAAGGGTAAAAAGGCCTAAGCTAACATCCGGTGGAAATTATGAGAATGGCTTTAGATTTACATTAGTTTTGGAGCTAGCTTTGTTGGTATATGGGACTTGATCTGCCCATAAACAAAACTACAAGAGAGAGATAGATACATTCTAAAGAAAAAAAGAACAAAGAGAACTCTCTCCTTTTCTAGAATTCAAGAGACTCTCTCCATTACCCCATTGTTTCTCAGAGGCTCTAAGACTATGAAAAATTGGTGTTTTCACGTTGATCACACTACGGACTAGCCAGTAAAGTAGCCAGAGATCCATTTGAACTAGAAACTTGCCGGTTATGGTTTGATTAAGAATTTTAATTTGTTCTTCATTGGTATCAAAGCAATTTAGGCTATTTTCTGGCATGATTTAGTGTGTTAATAACTGATTATTGAATAATTTTGTGATTAAGTGGTTGTTTGCACACAATTTTGCATTATAGATGGAAAAATCTATATCTTACTATATACACTATGAATTAGGACATGAATTATCATGTGGAAATAGTCTATAATGTGTGGTTTATGCCTGCAAAATTTCGTAGTAATCGGACAAGCTATTTGAGAGAAATTGAGATTTCAAATTTTTGAAACCGTAGCTTTAAAAGGATATAATTAAAAAATGGTTCAGTTTCAGATTTCAAAATTTATATGGTTGGAAGTGGATATCAAAAGCTTTAAATCCATATATAATTCAAAATTTTGGGACATTGATAGAGGGAGATATTAAAGATTGAAAATCAAGGACTAAAATGAATAAAATCTGAAAAACATTGGGGTTTTCTGAGGTTGAAGAAGATGGCCATTGTGCTACACATTGTGTGTGATGGTGGGCCCCAGGAAGAAAACCCACGGTGGGAAGGCTCTTCCCACTTAATTAAAAAATCAGTGGCTTTTCCCACTTAATAAAAAAATTCAAATCAAAGAAGAAAGCCCACGGTGGGAAGGCTCTTCATTGGATTAAATCCACCCATGCCCTCCAGGATCAAAGCCCAAAACCAGCACCTTTGGCCACTCAGCGAAACTATTGTCATGTTTCTTATATATATATATAAAGATACTTAAATATAATAGAAATAGAATAGCAAAGACTTTGTTCTAGACTTATACCTTGATATTTGGGTGCCTATATCATTTCTTTCTAATATTTTATTTTTCTTTATTTGTTATAAAAAAATGATAATTGTGTGTAGATGCCCCGTAGCCATAAGAACATCAGAGCAATGGATGAGTTAGAAAAATAGTGAGATAATTGAATGAATATAGGATGGCATCTAATGTTGATATGATTGAGCATGTCAAGACAGTCAATGAAAAATATAAAACATTATATTTGTGGGATATATTATGAATGAGGAACAAAGATTCTCAGCATTACGAGCTACTCTACTTCACCTTTGGCAACATCTGTTAGATTATTTTTGGGGATTACCTAGACCATATAAAACATATTCTTAGTTAGTAAAAGCTTTTGTGGAAGAATATATGATAAGGAACATCATTGGATCTACAGCTTTGTCATTAAGCCCTAATTTTGCTATCATGGGCATGTTGACTTAGGCACTTCATGCCTACCAAAGGTAGCACCTAGACATATCCTTAGAGAAATTGATGAGTTTATCCCTAGAAATATATTTATTGTAAATATTTAATTTATTGTTGTAATGCACATTGGATATGTAAATAGATGGATGTTATTTTCATGTATGAAATTCATCTATTTTTATTGGACATGCAACCTTAAATTTGAACATGTCTCATTTATTATTAATTTTGGTGTATGCTTATTTCAAGTGGGAGTTCTAAATGACGTGAATACTTGTAACGTCGCTATAATGGGACCAAGTTTATGATAATTGAACATTAGGATATAGACAATGGGGAATATGGTAAACTTTCGACTCTATGCCTTCTGTTAAATTATCATAGATTTATTCTGCATTATTGGCAAAATGAAATGTGTATTGTGTTTGGATAATTGACATTATACATGTATGTCTCTTGGTACTAAAGTTTTAATGATATCGAAAAGCATTATTGCTAACCTGAATAAAGATAAAAAGCTGAATGGTGACAATTATAATATTTGGCATGAATCCAATATGTGCTTGAGGAACAAGAAGCCTTAGAGGCTATACACCATGAAATGACAAACCTTGGTGAGGATAATTCTGCTCAAAGTAGGAGAAACCAAGAGGCATAATGAGCTTGAAAAAATGTGGATTCCACAACTCGAGGCATTCTGGCTATATAAGCAATATTTGACTGCTTATTCCATGTGGAATGCCTTAAAAGAAAAGTTTGGACAAACATCAGTGATCAAATTGAGACAACCAACAATCCAAGTTTGAGATTTACAAGAAGCACTTGAATCATACAATTCAGCAACACCCAAGGGAGATATTAAATATGATTACTGAGTTGAAGTCAGCTGGCCATTTTCTCTCTGATAAGCAACAAGTGCAAGCTGTGATCCGTTTCCTCTATGATAACTGAGAGCATATAAAGGTTAATTTGACCCATAATGAAAGTACCAAGATCTTCACTGATGTTGCCCACCATGTGAAACTCGAAGATGAGTGCCTTGTAGCGACAAGGCCTCCTGGGTAGGCTTTTATAGCCGAGTCTAGCTCCCAAAGGGCTTCAAGCTCTAAACGTAAAAGGTATTGGAACAAGAAAGGGAAGGGAAAGGAAGGTGGACCTACACCTAAGAAGAATATGACAAACTGCAAGAAGAAGGGTAAGTGGTTTGAGAGAAAGAAAGAAAGACCAAGATGAAGTGCTACAGTTGTGGCACATTAGGTCATTTGGCTCGTGAGTGCTCCATTTAAAAGAAGGTAACACCTAATCTTATTTCTCGATGTGAAATATATGTTTCTAGCTCAATATTACTTACTGAATCTTATCTTTTGTGGATTGTAGACTCAAGAGCCATAGACCATGTAGCTAAAAACTGAGGAGCATTTGTGGAGTATTGCCAAATCTAGTTGAGGCAAGATAGATTTATATAGGAAACACTGCTAAAGATGAGGTCAAAGGAATTGGCACTTACAAAATTGGATTTGTGTGGTGGCCAATCTTTGCTCCTACATGATATCCTATATGCCCTCGAGATTCAACGAAACTTGGTTGCTATAATTGTTCTTCTAAGTTTAGGTTTCAGTTTGAACTTTAAGTCTAATGGTGTGGACTTGTTTAATGATACTATTTATTATAATTCTGGTTACGTAATGAATGATTTTATTGTCATGGATTTTGAACACTATATGTATAATTATGACAATGGTTGTTTTTCATTACATGCCTCTACTAGCAATAGTAACGTGGATATGAATGTTTGGCGTACTAGATTAGGCCTCATTGGGCAAGATCGAATGAATAGATTAGCAAGAACAGACCTATTGGGGTCACTCTCCAAAGTGGAAATGTCCATTTGTGAGCATTATTTAGCTAAAAAAGCAGTTAGAAAACTATTTGGTAAAGCAATTAGAGCCGAATTTTCATTACAATTGATACACTTTGACATCTATGGTCCAATGAGTGTAAGAACAAGATGAGGGGCTTTGTATTTCATTACGTTTATAGATAATTTCATACGTTATAGTTATGTCTATCTGATTTCTCAAAGTCTGAAGCATCAGAGTGTTTTAGACTATATATGAATGAAGTAGAGAATCAGTTAAAAAAGAAATAAAGACCTTAAGAACTGATCGAAGGCATAAATATCTATCCGGATAATTTAAGGAGTTATGTAATGATAAAGGAATTATGAGGCAATTGACTATTCCTAGCATCTCTCAGTAAAATAGAGTTACCGAGAGAATGAATAGAACTCTTTTGGAAATGGTTAGATCTATGATGATACAAGTAAACCTACCAAATCTCCTATTGGGGAGATGCATTGGTGACTGCTGTCTATATACTAAACCGTATACCCTTGAAATCAATCCTTTCCACACCTTATGAACTATGAATGGGAAGAAAAAATCTGACCTAAGTCATTTAAAATCTTGGGGGTCTGTTGCCTATGTTCATGATCTTTCTGATCAATATGGAAAGTTGGATTTAAGAGGAAAGAATATATCTTTATCAGATACTCAGAATACTCAAAAGGTTATGTATTCCTAGATAAATAGGCAAACGAAAGCATGATCGAAACTGAATCATGGGATGCCACTTTTCTTGAAAATGATTTCTCGAGCAGGGGTGAGATTGATAGAAATACTTCTTTATATGAAATGGAGGAATTAGATAATGTCGATCTTCGACAAACAGAGATATAAAAAGAGATGTCTCAACCTCAAGAATTAAGTGGGTATGGTAGAATAAGTGAATTTGTTTCGCAAGAATTTGAATTGTGGAGAAGCAATCTTAAGAGCATATCTGCTGTCATTTTGAAATTGAAAGAGAAACTTTATTAATCACTCCACAAGATAATGATAAATCTAAAGCAATTCATGAGGTTCTATCGTGCCCTTCATAGAAACAATGAAAGAAAGCAATGGAAGAAGAAATAAAGTCTATGAGGTAAATCAAGTTTGAAAAGTTGTAGACCTTCCACCTGGGTGCAAGGCAATTGAGAACAAATGAGTTCTCATGATCAAGCGCAAGGTTGATTGAACCATTGAAAGGTATAAGGCTTGCCTTGTAGCGAAAGCTTCTACCCAACAAGAGGGTATAGACTTTGAAGAAATTTTTTGTCCAGTTGTAAAATTTGCCTCAATTCGCCTCAATAGATTTGGAACTACATCAAATGCACTTTATGACATCATTCTTAAATAGGGAACTAGATGAAGAGATCTACATGGATCAGCCAGTGGGTTTCATTATTAAAGATCAAGAGAGTAAAGTATGCAAATTGCAATATTTGATATATGGCCTAAAACAATTATCTAGATAGTGGTATTTAAGACTCCATCAAGTAGTAATCTCGTATGATTTTAAAATGATTGATGAGAACCACTATATATATGTCAAATGGTCCATGGAGAAGTTTATAATAATGTCATTATATGTTGATGGTATCTTGTTGGCTGGAAATGACAAAGATTTTGTCCTTGCTATAAAGCAGTGGTCATCGTCAAACCTTGAGATGAAAAATATGGGTGAGGTGGGTTACATTCTCGGTGTTAAAATACATCGAGATCATTCAAAAAAACTTACTCTTTCACAAGAGTCATATGTTAGGAAGATTTTTGAATATTTTAATATGAAAGACTGTAATCCTATTGACACTCCTATGGTAAAAGACGAGTGTTTGAGCCTTGAAATGTATCCTAAGACTCCACAAGAAAAGGAACAATGTTTGAAGTATCACACTCAAGTGTGGTTGGAAGTTTAATGTATGTTATGATGTATACAAGGTCAGATATTTGTTATGTCGTGGGCTTGGTCAGTCGGTATCAATCAAATCCTAGATAAGGATATTGAAAAGCTGTCAAAAGGATTTTGAAATATTTAAAAGGCACTGCAGACTATTCCCTTTATTATCAGGGATCCGATTTGCGTTTGCGAGGTTATAGTAATGCTGATTGGGGAGAAGATATAGATGAATGCAAATCGACATCTAGGTATGTGTTCTTGTTAAATAAGGGTGTCATATCATGTAGCAAGAAACAAACTTGTATAGCCTTGTCCACAATGGAAGTCGAATTTGTGGCATGTTCAACAGCAGTGCAAGAAGCTGTTTGGTTGAGAAGATTTCTGTTGCATTCAGGAATGCTAAGTGATAATAAGGGACCAGTGATAGCATACTGTGATAGCCAGAAACAATAGCTTATACAAAAGATCTCAAATGTCATTGTAGAACCAAACATATTGATACCATATACAATCTTGTGAGAGATATTATAGTATAAAAGGAAGTAGGCTATACGGTATATTTCCACACAAAATGCTGGTGGATCCACTCACCAAGCCAATAGTTGAGATGTGTACATGAAATATGTGAAATTATTTGGCCAATGTAGACTATGATGTGAAACTTGTAAACAAGTATTTATTATCTATCTTTGAAAATATACTTGTATTAAGTATAATATTCATATCATTAAATGATCATCTTGTTCATTATTTTAATACCCATTGACAATTACACGCACATAAATATTATGTGCAAAGTTTTGTTTAATGCATATAAAGTCAAGTATGTCAAACAGACAGAGATTGGCCCTCTTCCATGGACAATCGCCTCTGGTGCCAAGAAGCATGTAGACATGAGATGTTTAAGCATGAAAATCCTAAGAGATATTGAATTTGAGCTTAAAACTTATGTCACCCTGATAAGAGAATCAAGATGAGATCGATGAGATCATTATTATATATTTGATCGAGATGGATATCCCCACCATCCAATCTAGCCTATTTAGAAGCCAGATATGAATTTCTAAATAGTAGTATAAGAGTATACTGACTTAGAAAATTCATGTTAGACATCGAGGTGTGTCTGAACTTAAGTTTGTATGATGTTCTTTTAGAAAATGACATACACTCTAGAAAAAGAGTAAACATCATAGCACATAATTCATACCACGTGTGCTATGCGACTAATAAGGGAAGTGAGAGAATGGATCCCTGCTTCCTCATTGTATGAGATCTTTGAGGTTTGATAATCTTTATTGTTACCCTTAAGGATTTTCTAGTATTTTTTGAAATTTTATTTGTTTGCTACTTTTGTATGTCCCCAATGGCTATGTGATTCGGTTCAGTGGGGCATGTCCAAAAAAAAAGCAACCAAATTGAAATGGAAAGACTCAAGTAGGAAAGAAAGACTATATTTTTGTTCTACATCCATATCTGTATTCACCGATCGACCAGTTATATCATCCATGGGGGGACATAATTGTGAATACATGAGGGTCAAAGAGGTCAAATATGCTCCTAATGCTATTGTTAATAGAGGGATCGATGATGTTACGATTTATGTAACAAAATTAGTCTGGGATATGACAAGTATATTGATCTCTTAGCAATGAGCTATTATATATCCCCAACAAGTGCATGACAAATAAGCTCTTGAATACTTGCTGGTCACACGGTCTATTTGCCTAATATGAATGGATGAGAAATATGGATAGAGATGAGTCGAGCCCATCATGTGCGAGCAGGAGATGTTGGTATATGAGACCGATCCACCCTTGATGCAATGGCTTTTAGTAACCGCCAACCCATTTAAAGAAAAACTGTAAGGGAGAGAGATACGTTCTAAAGAAAAATAGAACAAAGAGAACTCTTCTCCTTTCCTAGAATTTAAGAGACTCTCTTTATTACTCCATTGTTTCTCAAAGGCTCTTAAACTATAAAAAATTGATATCTTTACGTTGATCTCACTACGGACTAGCCAGTAAAGCAGCCAGAGATCCGTTTAGACCAGAAACCTGCAAATTAGGGTTTGATTTAGAATTTTAATTTCGTTCTTTAAGTTTGATAGTCATTATCGATGAAGCTCAATCTCCCTGAAATAAATCACTTAGTCAAGAGAAACCATGCAACAAAATGCTTCATAGTAGTCTCATTAGTCTGTACATCTCTCTTGGTCTATCCATGTAATAGGTAGGAATATAAGTTGAAACATTCTGGAGCTTTTTTTGTGGTTATGCTTCCTCCTTATGGCAACACTTCTTGCATGAGCTGAAAAGCTCAGAGGAATTCCTGCTTCTTTAATTGACCTTTTGGGAACCTGGATGATGCAAATGATTCCCAGAAAGGATGTAAAAGGATGGATTCTGATCTCTGTTCCTGTCACCTGGGCCATCTTGTTGGAAAGGAATGAGAGAATTTTTAAAGGCAATACCAAGACTGTCATGGATACTCTCAGATCTTCAAAGAAACATATGTTCAACTGGGACTGTCAAGTAAAGATGCAAGGAGGATGGATTAAACTAAAGAAAATTGTTTTAATGGTGTAATAAGTTGGTTTCTGCTTTGATGCTGAATACTTTGTTCAGTCTCCCTGCTTCTTGTTCTTCTCTATTTTTCTTTCTACTCTCCTCTTTCTCTTGCATGGTATCTTTCTTTTATTTTTATAACTTTTTTTGGTTCATAGCATTATTACCCTCAATTAAAAAAAAAGTCATTATGGAGCTATAAAGATAATTATTAGATCATTAGCACCATATAAAAGCATTGTTCCTAAAGTAGCTGTTAATACGAATAAAAGAAACACTCTTATAGCCATTTCTGTAAAAAATTGCAATATATGGACACCATACAGTTGAAAAAATACTTGATTATCATACTAAAAAAATACTTCAAAAAAATTCAATATAATAAAACTAAAAAGCTTTTTGAAAAGCATGACAATTACACATAAAGAAAAAATATTTCAACATAATAAAAAGTTTATTTCTCCATAACAATTCATTAGACTCGAGAAAGCAGATAGCTATCTGTAATATTTGCTTTATAAATCCATTTGTACTGCCAAACAAAAGGAATTTAATTCCTCATGGTATAATCATATTGAGAAAGATTCAAATCTTTCAGTCTATGCATATATTGGCTTTTCTCTAGCTGTGAATATGAAACTTAGCCAGCATGCTGGTCATGCCAGAATGAGCGGTCAATTAGTTGTCACCAGCCATGACATCACTGAGGAATAGCGAAGATGAAGAGAGGAGAGATGGTTCAAGTATTGGGATGCTGAGGAGCTAAGCACTTCTCTTCTCTGCATTATGTGCATCACTTGTGCCTGAAGATTTAAATCAGTCCCTAATACACTAGAGTTGCTTAAAGCAGTTCATCTATCATTTAGAATGTCAATTATTCATGCTTTCAACCAGTCTAAGATGGGTTCTTTTTCAATAAAAACTTCTTTACAAACTCATTATTTAATTGCTATCACACTTTAAATCATCAAGAAATAGCAGTCCATTGTCAAGAATTGCTGAGTTCTCATCTTTAACTAATGCAATAAAGTTTGAAAGTACTTATAATGAGTTTTCATCTTTAACCAATGCAATAAAGTTTTAAAGTCCTTACAATAAAACTGTTAGGAATTTATATTAAACCTATTCCAACTACACCGTATCTTTATTGTTAGCTGAGAAAATCATTGTGGTGATTGTGGATTACCCCCCTACAGAAACAGAAGGTGAAGGAAGATATAGAAAGCCAGAAAAATATAAACAAAACTTGGTGGGTTATTGTATATATATCATGCTTAATCTCCAAGCAATATGATTTATTTACGTTACTCCTTTATAGATAAAGGAATATATTGCTATTGTTCTATTGTTATATTTTTCTACCAAACCCATATATTTTTATTTGTACATTAAACAATGCAAACTTTGAACCATTTTTTATGCACTTTTGACATTTCAATGTTAAAATAATGACAACCTTTATTTCTGTGTTTCATATATCTGAGATTCTTTAGTCATATAGAGGTTGTAAAGGCTCTTACACACTAATTGTGGACTAAATTCTGAAAATTGTTTATCTTGCATTCCCTTTAATTTGTTCCATGGATGACTATAATGATCTCATGACATTTTTTATAAGCTATTGAATTGGCTCTCTTCACAGGGCGGCTTCATTCGACAAGAGTTATTTTATCTCCTTAGAGATGAGAAGGATGTGCATTTCGCATTTGGGAGTATAAAGGGTGATGGGATCAATGAAGCTAGCCAAGGAATGCATTCATCCAAATACTGCCTCAACATTGCAGGCGACACTCCATCTTCAAATCGCTTATTTGATGCCATAGCCAGCCACTGTGTTCCTGTCATCATTAGTGACGAGATTGAACTTCCATTTGAAGACATCATTGACTATTCCGAATTCTGTGTATTTGTGAGGGTTCTGATGCAGTCAAAAAGGGCTTCCTGTTGAAACTGATCAGAAGCATAAGCCGGCAGGAATGGACCCGAATGTGGAAAAAACTGAAGGAAGTGGAGGGCTACTTTGAATTTCAGTACCCATCTCAGAAAGATGATGCTGTCCAAATGATTTGGCAGGCAGTGACCAGAAAGGTACCTGCAATGCGATTGAAGATGCACAGATTGGGACGATTCTCTCGGTTTAACATTGGGAAATCAGAGTGACATTCTGAAGCATCTTATACTGAGAAATGGTCGATGGTAATTGGAGTTTCGACTTGTTGCTCAACGCTGACAGAATACTTTGAGAATGGATGATCTCTGGTCCATCTTACATTAGAAGACCAGCATTCAAATACCTTTTATTCTTGATTCTTGCCTCTAGGTTGCTATTGAGACCAACAGTACAAAGTCCATCAACTGTGGCAGTGATTATTGTAATTGACATTGTTTTTGTTCCCCAACTCAACATGTCTTTGAATTGTTGTTCACTTTTTTGTAAGTTGCGGCCCATAGATAGTGTGCCTAGTATGGCATCAGCCTGTTGGCTTTTACTTCAAACGAGAGAAAAGCGAGCAAGTGCTTATTATTTTCCAGAAGTTGAATCATGGCTGTTGCTAACCCTAGCAGACGTAATGCTGTCGATCATTCATCTGTTTGTCACAATTTATATACATTGATATCAAGGCAACAAGAGGCAGAGGTATGGTGACTAAGTTTCTGCTCCAAAGTTTCATTCAAATTCCTCTTTCCGTGATGTTTCTCAGAGCATTGGTTACCAGCATGCCACAATAAAGGAATGCCCATTAAATCCTAATCTGTCATCAAGTGTGACATATCACAGCTGGGGCAAGAACGAACACATGTATAATAATAGTAATAACTCTTGGGTATAAAATATCTCCAGCCGAAGTTTGTAAAAGGCCGGTCCTTTTAGGGGATTTTTGGCCTCCGACTTGGTGCGATGTTTTTCTGAACTCTTCCGGCTGTTCGAGCTTTCATAATACTTTTTCGGACTTCTCCAACGACGAATTCCTTCTGTCGTCTATCAGACTGCTTCAAATGCTCTCTGGACTCCACTATCAGCCGATCTTTTGCAGCGATCGACTGATCTCCGAATCTCCTCAGACTTCTTCCGGCCATAATCAACTCTAATGCGAATTTCTTTCGGACTTCGTCAACGGCCGAACTTCTCCAACAGCAGATTTCTACAACGGCCGGACTCACTCCGAACCTCTATTATAAGCGGTCTACTCCGAACTTCTACTATAAGCGGTCTGCTCCGAACTTCTACCGTAATAGGTCTGCTCCGAACTCTTACCGTAAGATCTCTACTCCGAACTCTTACCACAAGCGGTTTACTTCGAACTTCTACTACGAGCGGCTCGCGCCGGATTTCTACTGTAAGTGAATCTTCTCCGAACTTCCATTATAACAATTTTTCCGGACTTCTACTGTAAGCGAACTCCAGTCGAGCTTCTTCAATAAGCGGTCCCCATCTGGACTCCTACCAGAATCGGACTCCGCACGAACCTCCGTAGCGGATAAGTCCCGGATGAACTTCTACAACAGACGGGCTTCAGCAGCTAGATCTCTACAACGGTCAACCGCCTCCGGTGTCTGCCGTGTCCCCCCCAGCCATCAATCTCCAATAGTGTCAGCCGGACTTCAACAACGCCAACCCTCCTGGCTCCTCCAGCGGATGAACCCCTACAGCGCCATCCGAAGTCTACAGCCGGTCAACCCTCTGCCGGATTCTTAATGAAGCCGAGCTTCGCCAACAGAAAGTCTCCGTTCGAGCTTTTACAGAAGATGATTTTCGCCTGCAGCGTCAGCATCCAAGGCACCCAGCAACGGTGGCGTGTCAGCAACCTCGGAAACATCTGAGCTCCTCTCAGACAGAGAGCTGCCCCACTCCTTCAGACATCCCAACTGAGCTTCAGTCAGCAGGTCCGAACTCTCTGGTAAGCCACGATGATGACCACGACTCTGCTCCACTTTC
>KE505421.1:313953-331424 GCA_000441515.1 Elaeis oleifera
GACCATGGGCTTAAGGACTCTATCTTTGATCATCATAGGACTACTCCTCTCATCTTCGAGGTTGATAGATCCCATCTTGGTGAGACCTAGTTCCTACAATGAATATGCTACCGCCAACATACACCTCAGAGTTTTGAATGGCTAAGAGATCGAGTTATGGTGTAGTTAAACTATAACACACTCAAAGTAAACTGTCGATGCACCTCAGGTCAAAGAACTAGATACACAACTGCAGCATCGAGCTAGTCATCGACGAGAAGGTAGACTTTCTTATGACTGCTCGAAGTGGTCACGCTCAGTACTCTCGTTCTCAACGAATTCCTATACTCTTGCTTCGGTGTCTCCACATCATAGATTCAAGACTCATCTACCCTAAGGAAGCGATCGTACACTAACCTTCTGGATCGATCACCATCCTCGTGATGATCCTATGGTCAGGAGATGTTTATGAGCTAGTTATGTAAATACATGCCTTAAATTTTCAACTCTTGAAAATATGAATTAACATTCTCACTAACTCAAAGGATGTATCACAGACACAATGTACATAATGTGATAGAAGAATAACCCTATTATTTATTTATAGTCAAATTATAAATTTATCCTTAGATTTGTACAAGAATGTGTCAGCTAATCTGGCATCTAGGGCACACATCTAACAATATTGAACTTAAGAAAGCTCAAGACCTACAAACCGTTCTAGAAATACCTGTGATTGGACCCTAAGGAGATCCTCAACCAGAAGTATCCAAGGATAAGGTACATCGACTATACACACCTCCTCTCCGAAGGTCAGATAAAGTGCGACAGGCACCACTAAGATATGATTTATCATTAAAAATGATAATAAAATCAACATCATTGAGGATAATGATCCACTATCCTATTCAGAAGCTATCATGAGTAGAGACTCAGACAGATGGCTAGACACCATGAAATCTGAAATGGACTCAATATATACCGACCAAACATAGACTTTGGTTGATGCGCTTGAGGGTGTGACTCTAATAAGATGCAAATGGATCTTCAAGAAAAAATTAGAGTAGATGGCCAAGTCAAAATCTACAAGGCTAGGTTGGTGGCGAAGGGTTTCAAACAAAGATAAAGAATTGACTATGATGAAACTTTTTCACCAGTGGCTATACTTAAGTTCCTTCAGATTCTACTTATTATAGCTGTATACTACAAATATGAGATCTGATAGATGGATGTCAAGATCGCTTTCCTCAATGATAATTTTGAGGAAGAGGTCTATATGACTTAGCCAGAGAAATTTATTCAAGTAGAAGAACCAATTAAGTATGTAAGTTGAAGAAATCAATCTATAGATTGATGCAAGCTTTGAAGAGTTGGAACATCCATTTTGATATAACAATCAAAGAGTTTGGCTTTATCAAAAATAATGATGAACCATATATATATGAGAAGACAAGTGAGAGTGCTATTATCTTATTGGTTATGTATGTCGATGATATACTACTCATTGAGAATGATGTCCCAGTGTTACAATTGATCAAGATTTGGCTATTAAATAAATTTTCATGAAAGACTTAGATGAAGCATTCTATATACTAGATATAAAGATCTATAGAGATAGATCTAAGAGGATGCTAGGCTTGTCTCAGTCTTGGTACATAGATCTCGTGTTGAAGAGGTTCAACATAGAGGCAAGTAAAAGAGGTTATCTACTTGTAAGACATGGTATACGTCTCTCTAAAAAAATATGTCCTAAGACACTTGAGGAGAAGAAGAGAATGAGTGAGATCCCTTATGCTTTGGCTGTGGGATCAATCATTTATGCCATACTATGTACCAGGCCTGATGTAGCTTATGCTTAAGGTATAGCTAGTAGGTTTCAAACTGATCCAGGAGAGAATTATTGAAAAGCTGTAAAAAATATTTTTAAGTATCTGAGAAGGACTAAAGATATTTTTTAATTATAAAGGATCAAAGTTAAACTAAAATAATATACAGATTTTAGTTTTCAATCTGATCTAGTTGATAGCAAATCAATATCAAGATATATGTTTACCCTAAATGGTGGAGCAGTGAATTGGAAGAGTTCCAAATAGCAGACTACAGCTGACTCAACTATAGAGTTAGAGTACATTGCTATTAATGAAGCTTTCAAAGAAGCTATTTGGATGAAGAAATTCATCATAGATTTGGGTGTGGTTTTTGAGATAGAACGACCAGTACCAGTTTATGATGATAATGCTGGGATCGTTGCTTATGCCAAGGAACCTAGGTCTTATTAAACACCCAAGCACATCCTCAGATACTTCCATCTCATTTGAGAAATTATTGAAAGATAAGATGTTGTCTTAGAATGAGTTGATACTAAGAATAATATAGCGGATCCATTTACTAAGGCCATACCATAGCAGTTATTTGATCGTCATCTCGATAGTATGGGATTGAGATACAAAGGTGATTGATTTTAGTACAAGTGAGAGATTGAAAGAAGAATATCCTACAAGCCAATCATATGAGTGATACGATGAGATTTTTTTATAAATTTTAACTCATATAATGATATTATTCATTAGTTAATGAAATAAGGCATTAATTTATTATTGTACCTGCATCTTATTGTATATAAGATTATGATGAACCTATGGATTAGAATAATGATTTAGGGCCATGAAGAGTTCATGCTTGTGAAACTTAAATTTAAAATTCTAATCCTAAATATTTTAGTTGGAGAAATATTGAGTTGGAGATCAATATTTCGGATAGACTGGCACATCCTATATATGCTCGATGGAGAGGATGGTTGTTTTCATAGGCCACTTATGTGAGACATTAACACAAAGATGTGGGTGCTCATTAGAAAATGAGTTCACTAAATTGACCCACCGATAGAGAACATCTTGTGGAGCCTACTTGTATGTCAAAAAATAATTTTCTAAGTGAGAGTTGTGCAAGTGATCTTTAGATCTGAGACTACTATAGAATTTTATATACATGAATCCATATTTTGGTTCATACCCATGCATGGTATAAAATATATATCGAATGTTCTAAATATGATGAATATGGATGAAAGTTGTGAGTCGGTCAACAAAGAATCGGTCACTCCTATAAGAGGAGATGTTATCTTATGCATTCTCATCTCTTGATGACTCAAGAAGTCTTTGACCAAAGCAGGATGAAGATTAGAAAGAATTTCTAATACTTCATCATCAGAGTCATCATTGATCGATGGAGAATTAATAAGAATATGTGTTTAAGTTTGATATGATTCCATACTCATGAGCATATTTGGGATGTGGAATGATCGAATGATTGAATTACACGGTAACTTACCACTAAAGAATACTTGATATTTTATCAAATTTTATATCTTTCGGATAGTCATGATATGTTGCTAGATGTCAATCTTAACTTATAGATTTGATTGAATTAAAGAGTTTAATTTGATTTTTAATTAGAAAAGATTCTAATAGCTGAACTTGGATTAGCACAGTTTAGATTTTAATCAATTAGAAAGGATTCTAATCAAATTACATCAATTTATATTTAGACCTACTACTAGCTAGATGTAGAATCCAATGGGTTACACACATTAGAGAATTGGCCAAGGATCCATTTGATATGGTTGATTGAAATTGTAGATCCAATCGGATTTCTGATAAACATCCTAGCACTGTGAAAATCCTAACTCCTTGAGTCGGATTTAAATTTGGTTCGAACCTTGCTTTTGGCTAACCTAATTTAGTGAGAACCTAGATTTGGTCAAGTCACTTAGAGGCAACCCAAAATGGAGCTCCTAAAGCCCTTATCCATGTCAAGAAACCAAGAGTCCAAGTGGTTAGGGACTCTTGGCGCTAAATTGGAGTGGGGCGCACACCCACTTTATTTTTAGCTATAGAAGGACCAGAGTCTTTCTTCTTGTTAGGATCAAAATGCCGGTGTGAGGATCCAGAGATCAGCCATGATCTCCTTATGAAAGAAATTCGGTATAGAAAATTGATATGGAAATGCATAACCCGGTACCACAGCAACACTCCATCCATGGAGATCTGATCTCCATGGTATCTAGCAACAAGAGACCTCCACACTTAACCCTAGGCATGGAGAAAGAGGGTAACCACTACCTTGGGTGATCTAAATGCCCACCTTGGATGGGCACCTCCTTGAAGGAGGCACCCCCTTCTCCTAGATCTCTTGGAAGGAATGGCTACCCTAGAGATAAGAGAGAAAGACTGTGGGAGAAAAGCCATATTGTATTCCTTGTTACATTAATTGTTACAATAATGGGTTTATATACCCTAAATTTTTAAATCCTAATAAATTTTGACATAAAAATTTCTCTAGCTAATCTACATGAAAGCACTCACCGAGCCCATGTACACCCATGTCTCACATGCTCTAATCTCCTTGGACTAAACCCTAGTCCATACATGAATTAGACACCCTTGAAACTCATAAACTCGAGCCCTAAGCTCTTAGGATCAAAGTCCAATCCTAGATCTAAATAGAAATCCTGTGCAGTTCTATTCCCGTAGTTCGAGTCGACTTGATTAGAGCTCAAGTCGACTCGTCTGCACTCGAGCCGGCTCGACTAAATTCCAAGTCGGCTCAGATGCCATACCACCAGCGTGCCATAAAATGCTACTCTCTATCTCAAATCTGAGCTGGCTCTCTCAAAGCTCAAGTTGGCTCGACATGATTCGAGTCAACTCCTCCTAGAGCCGAGTCGACTCCTCCACTGGCAGAAGCCCTTTGCTTGGTTCCTTGCTTCACCTTGTGTCCTAGATATCCAGAGCCCCAACCAAGCACCTCAAAGTCCTCATCGCTGAATCTCAAGTATATGAAAACTATGCACCACCTCCATCCTATGACCACTCTTGTCCTAACCTATGACTGCACCCGTCATAGTATACCTGGAGCCTACTGAATCGACTCCACTTGTGGTCACCTCAAAGGCTATCAGAGCACCACAAAATTCTTACACTACTTTGGGTCTCTGACCCTTAGGACATAGAGATCAGACCCTTAACCTCCTTGGCACATGCTTTAAAGCATGATTTGGCTTTTTGATTGGGCATGGAACTCTTTGGAATTATTGGCGTGCGAGGGTGAGTAGCAAATCATGTGAAGAGTCATGTGAAGAGTCCTTCTACTTTTGACAGAAGGAGGTGCCCCTTGTCTGCTTATCTTATCATCTAAATTTAGATTTGAATTCTCTTTCCAAATGGCAAATTTTGGATTAATCTAAAATTAGAAGAGATGCCATTTGCATCTCTTTCTTATGCATGCAGAGGGAGAGAATGAATCAACATATCGAGTCTGATGAGTCCTGCTTGAAGACTCTCAGTTTTCTGATATGCTATCATGATATGGTGATTCATTTGAGGCATGACTTCTCATCTGGTGCCCCCTCTCATCTTATAAATAGGGGGCGGTAGATGGGTTAAGGCACTCAATTCTTGTAAGCCTTATCTACTCTCTTTCCCTTTCTCTTTGTCTTACAACTCTAGGTCTTTAGGATAAGATTTGTTCTTTTAAGACAAGCTTATTTCTAATAGGATAAAGGATTTTAAGAGGTCCTAAAGAAGGAGGTCAAGGCTAGAAAGAGATTCTGAAAGGTCTAGACTTAGGTCTGTAGGAAGGTCTGATCAGTTGAAGGCTAGTCGAGTTTTAAGAGTTAGAACTCTTGAAGCAAGGTGAAGGAGGAGCGCTGTCTTTGGTTCGATTCCTATGTGGATCACCATTGGAGGGTAAAACTTGGACACCTTGTAGAAATAATTCTTCACCAAATCAGAATTCAAAAGGCATGCTTTCTAATACTTTTATAGATCTATGCTTTGATTGCTATTATCAAAGATTTCTAGGCATTAAGTTTTCGGTGTGATAGGATATTTTGAATAAAAATTTTAAACACCAATTCTTTCACTGCACCACCAGAACCTAACAGACAAGTAGAGAGAAGTCATCAGAGTTCAAACTTCTCAACCTGAAGCTATGGCTCTCGCTGCTAAGGCCGTGATAGGAGGGGCAAATAAGGAGATCGACTTCAGGGAGAAAACAAAAATACTCTTGATGTAACCACTGCAAGAAGATAGGACATACCCATGACTGATGTTTTGAGCTAATTGGATACCTACCTGAATGGCAATCCAAGGATCGAGTTAAGGGTAGAGGCAATGGAGCAGGGACCAATAGTGAGCACTAAGGAGGGGCTGCCGTGAATGCTACCACACCACCGACTACAGACAGAATCTCCCCAATATTGAGTCTTTCTCTCACACAATATCAGCAACTTATTTCCTCCTTGGATAAGATAAGACTCAAAGTGCCATAAATTTGTTGGTAAGGCCTCCTTTGATTCTTGTCATCATTCTTAGATCCTTGATAGTCATGCCTCCAAACACTTTTTGTAAGTCCTTTCTTCATGATATTAAACCTAGACAATGCACTCCCAGTTGCTCTACCTAATGGAGTCAATATGCCTGTACATTTATATGGTGATGTTACCTTGATCAATGATATTAGCTTACACCATACATTATATGCACCTAATTTTATATGCAATCTTGTTTCAGTAAGCAAGCTTTCTCAAGATCTTAATTGTATCTCTTCTTTCTCACATTTTATGCTCTATAGGATCTTGCCGCGAGGAAGCTAATTGGATTGGGTGAACTCTGGGATGGTCTTTACTACTTCAAAGGCTTGACAATTAAGTCCTGCATGGGCAAATAAAGTCAATATTTTGGTTAATCTCTAGCATGCTCAGTTAGGACATTGCTCTTACAAGCATTGGAAACTTGTCCCTTTTCTTTCAAGTATTTCTTTTAATTCATGAATAATTGTTGTGGCATTTGCTATTGTGCCAAATAGACAACAAAGCCCTTTTCCTTGAGTATTGATAAATCTACTTCACCATTTAATTTGGTGCATCTTGATATATGGGGCCCATATCGCATCTCATCACACATGAGATCTCATTTCTTTCTCACTATTGTCGACGGTTGTATAAGGGCTACTTGGGTTTATCTGTTATAAAGAAAATTTGAAGCATATCAATGCTTTGTTAATTTTCATGCTATGGCCAAAAATCATTTCGATGCCAACATTAAACACATATGTAGTGATAATGGTCAAGAGTTTGTAGCTGGACCATTGAAATCACATCTCCTAAAATATGAAATTATATCACAAACTTTTTGTGTCAGGACACCAGAACAAATGGGGTGGTTGAGCGTAAACATTGACATCCATTAAACGTTGCCTGTGCTCTAAGATTTCAAGCCAACTTGCCTTGTCATTTTGGAGGGAATGTGTTTTGACTGCCACCTATTTAATTAACTTGACACCCACACCAAAAGTGAATGGCAAGAGTCCCTACGAACTCTTATGTCACAAACCACCCATCTATGATCATCTGAGAATATTTGGTTGTTATGTGCATGAGATGTCTAGTGATAAATTTTAACTTCATTCTTGTGTTTGTGTGTTTGTTGGGTACCCTCTTGGTCAAAAAGACTACTGTGTCAATGATCTACAAACTCACAAAATATTTATTTCATGTGATGTTATCTTTCATGAGAGCATGATTCCTTATTCTCAAACATCGCCTTCTTCTTCTTCAGTAGTACCTTCTTCTTGATAATTGAATCAGACTGACTATGATATGCAATTTTCTTTGGCAACCAACAATTTATCTCATGTACCAAATTTGGGCCAGACTCAAGGACAGGTCTCAAATCCTATTCTTTCTTATGAGTCAGATCAAACACAAATCAATTCCATTGATTCAAATCAAATGTCAAGTCCGAATTAGACTCTTGATGCAATTGACATTATCTCTCCTGAGCAGGCTTCACCTTCTAAGACCATTGGACCTAACTCACGGCCCATTAGAGATAGGAAGCAATCCATACAATTATAGGACTATATCATCGATGCCCTAGGAGTGGGGAGACCCCTAGACACATCCGCCAATTTAGTGACCTCAGGTAAGCCTTATCCCATTTCTTGCTACCTCACTTCTTCTAAGCTTCATGCTTCCCATCGAGCTTTCTTTTAGCTATCACCTCTCATGAACCTAAACCTTTTCCCAAGCTATAAAGGATCCTATGTGGTGAGAAGCAATGGGGATCGAGCTCATAGCTCTCCAGCAAAGTGGTACTTGGATCTTGGAGCATCAACCACTTGAAAAGAATCCATTGGATCGAGATGGGTATACAAATTAAATACAAGGATGATGGTTCTATTGAGTGATAGAAGGCTCGACTAGTGGAAAAGGGATACACACAAATAGAAAGCCTTGACTACATCGAGATTTTTGCCCCAGTTGCTAAATTGACTACAGTGTGGTGTCTCTTAGCTGTTGCTTCTGCCAAGCATTGGCTGTTGCATTAGTTGGATGTCAACAATGCTTTCCTCCATGGTGACCTTCATGAAGAAGTGTACATGACACATCTACTAGGATTTCTAAAATCAAGTGATACATGCATTTGTTGGTTGCATAAGTCTCTTTATAGGCTCAAGCAAGCATCGAGACAGTGGTTCGAAAAATTCTTCCACTCCTTGCTACACTATGGCTGCACTCAATCCAAAGCTGATCACTCTCTATTCACCAAACAGGATGTGGACTCTTTCATTGCCATTCTTATTTATGTGGATGATATGATTATTGCAGAGAATAACCCTTCGAAATGTCAAGCATTGAAATAATTTTTGAAAGATAAGTTCCACATTAAGGACCTGGGCATCTTAAAATATTTCTTAGGTTAGAAGTGGCTTGATCACCTTCAAGCATATTTGTATCCCAACAAATATACACTTGACATTCTCCAAATTTCCTGTGTAGCAATAACTCAAGTTCACGATGGACGATGGAAACTACATGACGATCCAGGTCCATGTCGTCGATTGCTGGGGTGACTCATTTATTTGACCATTAGCAGGCTTGATATTACGTACTTGATGCATGTTTTGACGTAGTTTATGCAATCTCTTCGGCAACCACACTTAGACGCAGCCTTCCACATTTTGCGGTATTGAAATGATCTTCAGGTCAAGGCATATTTTTTTCAAGTGTCAACATTTTTAGTTATATGCTTATTGTGGTGTAGACTGGACGAGATGTCCCATGACAAGGCGCTCTACTACAGATTTTTATGTTTCCATGGGAGATGCTCTGATTTCTTAGCATGCCAAGAAGTCAAAAACAGTATCTTGTTCCTCTACAAAGGCCGAGTATCAAGCTATGGTGCACACCATCAGTGAATTCTATGGATTTGAGCCCTTTTATCTGACCTCAATATTTCACATTATGATCCCATGTTCCTTTATTGTGATAATCAAGTAGTTGCACATCACTGCAAATCCTATGTTTCATGAGTGGACCAAACATAGAGAAATCAATTGTTATGTTGTCAGAGAGTGACTGCAATCTCAAGACATTGCTACATGATATGTTCCTACACTTTATTAGCTTGCAGATATCTTTACCAAAGCTCTCGACTATGATCATTTCAAGAGATTTTGTGCAAGTTGGGCAATCGAGATCTTCATGCTCCAACTTGAGGGGGCTATTGGGAATGTATAGAATATTAAGAATGTACATTGTCTAGAATATTTTACAATTACTATGGCATGATTTTTGGGATTAGGAGGTTCACGTGACTGATACCATAACCTCCCAAGTTTCTGCATGATTTTCTCTTCTTCACCTCTATATATAGATGTACATATCATAGTGAAACATATAGAAGAAATCTTTTAAACTTGCTTCCTTGCATTTCTCCATTTATTCCTTCATATCTCGGGCATTTCTTTACATGAACTATCAAACTAAATTATTATAAAATATTTAAATAGACTAGGATAGGTTAGTTTGTTTAGCATAATCATGATAATCAACTGATCCTCTTAAATATGAATTCAATTCAAAAATCACTAAAATGATTTAGATCTACTATCCTTCCCCTATAACTTTTTTTCAAAAAAATTAGATCTAAAATTTTTGCTACACTCATTATTCGAAAACAAATCTTTTGATAGCTACGTAAAGGTTCTTTTATTTTCTATTCGAACTCTCTTTTCTTTCGACATACTTCCACCTTTTTTTGAAGCCATTAGGTTGATTTTAGGATGGAGATGATGGTTTGGGGTTAGGATAGATTAGAATAGGAGAGATTTCTACAATAGATCAGTGAGGATCAGGGTGGGACTCGATTGGGCTAAATAAGATTAGAAATCATGGGGTCAACCCATAATTTTGACTGCCAACTTAGCCAATCAAAATCATGGGTTTAACTAATGATTTTGTCTAGCTGGCCACGAAATCGTGGGCTCAACTCATGATTTCTACCAAGTTGACGGTGAAATCATAGGTTGAACCCAAGATTTCATGTATGGCATCCAGACGACCGTAATTTGATAAATATATTTGAATTACCATATTTTGGAAAATAGTATTAAAAATATTTTAAAAAATCCATAATATCAAGTTTCAATAACTAGTCAATATCGACATCTTGTAATGTTATCATTAACTGTGGGGAAGAATAGATCAAGACATTAAGAATAGTCCCAGCTCTTTTAAGGTAGAAGCATGCTTTCTTTATCTTATCTATTGGCTCATTTCTTTGTATGTTCTCATAAATCATTTCTTTGCTTCTTAAACAACCAATGGTATGTATGTTGGAATGGAAAACAATAATAAGTCTCGAAAATTCTAACAATCAACACCTTTTCGAGTCTATGATGGTTAGTTACTTTTCATATGTTTTGTGCAAAAACATGTGGCAAGCAAGAAGCCATATGTTTATGAAAGAGAAATAATTTCATCGCAAAACAAATAATCTGATGCCTGATTGCTAGTTTCTAACTTTTTTTTGAGGGATGAAGCACTCATACAACTTCAGTATGAATACAATCAAAAGGATTACAAAAAAAAGTATCACATAGTAGCATAGGAAGATTAGCAACATTGGTGCACAAAACCTCACTGGAATGCTCCACAACATTTGAGGCCACCCACTCCACGACATCATTGGCTTCTTGATAACATGTCTAATGACCACCAAGGTGCGCTCCTTCTATCGTCACCATATGTACTGCATGAGTGGGTGCACCACACTTTGGATTGCTTCTACATCCAGCCAACCATCATGGCTGAGTCCCTCTCAATAACTGGCCTCTGAGCTCAAAGCATCATTTTAGTGAAGATAATACCCACCCAAGCCGTTCATAGCTCCATTCCCAAAATGGTACTATCAAAGATATGGTTCCCATCTACTGCCACAAATCTTAAGTCAGTGCTCAAATGATGAACCTTGTTCCACCTGTACTGTCCCTTATGCTTCCATCGAAATTGATCTTGAGAAATTCGAGGGTGGAGGCTCCTAGGTGATAAACTACTAGGTGAGATGCCAAAGAAGCAGGTGGAGAGCCTCATATGTCTCAAGTCGACAAGGCCAATTCGATTGATGACCATTGATTAGATTCAGTGGCCTGAGCCCACACCCTCTCCAAAGTAAACCTTGTTGGTTGCCATCTCACCTTGAAGATGCCACTACTCCGAGCCAACTAAATGTGTCAAGCAACATAGATAGCTCTGATAGCCCACATTTTGGAAGACTCCGACCTCATACTCCACTATAGCACCTCAAGGAAGGCCTGAGCCAATGATGTAGTATGTGCAATCGTAGGGAGAAAGTTGGCCATTTGTTAGACTTGCATCGCTCTCAGGTGCTAAAATAGGATGTGATCCATATTCTTGTCCTCCGACCTACAGGAAGGGTAGGTGATGGGAGATCCATGCCTTTAGTACTTTGGTCAGAAGTGGGTACCAAATGACCTTCTAAAGAAATAGATGTTGGAGATCTGGTACCACTTATTGTAGAAGAAAGAAAGAAGAAATAAAAAAAGATAATCAAATATGTGGATTAGACCAAGGTCTATCTCTAGGGGCATGCAAAGATTTCACTATAAAAAAATAATTACAAGAGGAGATCACACACTCTCAACTCTCATAAACCTCTCTCTTTCAATAAGAAGCTCTCATCTCTCACTCCTTACAAAAGCTCTCAAAAAAATCTCAAGAAGACCTAGGCCTGTCGTACCAGAGTCCTCTGATGCCCTTGGACGCTTCCTGCTACTCCAAGCCGCTACTTAGGCCATTCTCTTAGCCGTTACTCTCTGTTTCATAGGGCACTCTATGCCTCTCGATCCATCTGCCCCTGATAAAGGGCCCAAATCCCAATCTAGATCGACAATAGGGCTTCAAAAGGATTCAAATACCTTTTCCAGTCATTGGATCTCTCCTGCAAGCTTCTCTGATACTTGGATCGCACAAATTCACACATCAACCATTAGATTGCGCAAACAAGGGCCATGCACTGTGATTTTTCGCACATGGACTAGATCGGTCCACGACGGACGTGTG
Organism: Elaeis oleifera; assembly: GCA_000441515.1. Taxonomy (NCBI): domain Eukaryota; kingdom Viridiplantae; phylum Streptophyta; class Magnoliopsida; order Arecales; family Arecaceae; genus Elaeis; species Elaeis oleifera. The sequence goes on from KE505421.1 coordinate 326,360, forward strand.
GACCATGCCAAGTTCCAGCGATCCATCCTGGATTGCATGGAGAATTCAAAATTAGGTGCGTGCACACCTGCACTGGGCCGCACCCACCCGCACGCCTTCGCTGGGCCAGCACGTGCCTAGGCTGTGCGTCCTATGCCTGAGTCATGCATCCCACAGGCCTGCATGCACTTGCGGGCCATGCCCTGCTGCAGGCCTATGTGTGCTGCATCTTTAGACCTCTGCATACATGCACTGCATTCTGGACTTCTCCATTTTGGGTTTTCTCTATGGAATGAATTAGAGGTACCAAATCCCAATAATCTTACCTCGACTCGACATTCAGCCTCCACCTAACTCTAAGAGCTTTTGGATGATCTCGTCATCATGCCCTGGGGCAAATGCTTGGCTGCTCATGGATGGACAAATATGGGAGTCGATCCAAGCCACTCAATCTCATCTCCATCATGTGCTGTGACCCACTTGACCTAAGATTTGCTCAGGGTAGCCTCTTGCAGCAATAAGAACTTCACTTTACGACATCGCATGTCGTCCTCCCAAGTCTCCCATCTCGTGCCCGATCCATCTACTCTTGGAGCTCTATCTCGCATTGGGCTCCACTGGCTCCTGAAGCTCTATCTTGCATTGAGCTTCCTGCCAAGAGGTAGTATTCTCCAGACTTTTTTTCTTCATTACAACCCTACTGCCATGCATGACCTTCAGGATTCCATCATCAGCTCTCCATCTGTAGCCGTTTGAATCCAGTCTGCTCAGTAAAATTAGATTACTTCTGAAGCTAGATATATATCAGATCTCACCCAACTTTCTTATTGCTGCATTATGTGTTTGTAAGCTGACTGTCCCACTGCCCTTGATCTCATAGCTCGATCCATCCAGTAGATGAATAATATCTTAATTGCTCTCTAGGGAGTCAAACAGCTCCTCTCTATAACACACATAATGCGAATAAGTAAAATCTAAAATCTACTGAGAAAAGAAGTAGATACCTCATCAGTCACCAGAAGAATATTATCACTATCTTTTGTATCGCTTCGTGCCATCACCATAGTAGCCTTCATCCAATCTTTTAGCTGCGAACAATCTCTGAATCGATACCCCAACTTGTCACCCTGGTAGAACCTAATCTTGCTTGAGTTCCTCATCTTGGACTTGGACTATCCATGTTGTGATTTTTTGCCGCTTCGTCTTCTGCCACCACTACCTTCAGTCATCACCTAAGCTAAGTCGCCACCTGAACTCGAGGTTTGGTTCTTCCTCCTGAGGATCTCATTCTGGAGCAATGCAGAAGTAACCTCCTCCATCTTGATGGTGCTCTTCTCCAAAAGAAGAGCAGTCACCAAAGACTCAAAAGAAGGAAGAAGCGACGCAAGCAAGACCAACATTCTAGTCTTCTCCTCAATCTTCTCATCAATACTGAGGAGATTGGTGAGAATCTTCTAAAAGTTACTGAGATACTCCTATACGCTCTATCCCTCGCTCATTCACAGCTGGTAGAACTGCTTTTAGAGGAAGAACATGTTGGTGAATGATTTCATAATGTACATCTCCTCAAACTTTATCCACATCACCATCAAAAAAGTCTTGACAAGCACATAGATCACCCCATCATTCGCTAAGTACAAACAGATTGTGCTTACCGTCTGCATCTGTAGCCACCTCTAATCCTTCTCCTCCATGGTAGTCAGCTTCTTCTTGTACAAGAGAGTATAGATCAACCCCTATTGGATGAGCACATCTTTCATCCTCACTTGCCATAGGGAGAAATTATTTTCCTATCATAATGATTGATTTTTACTCTGATTGATCCTATCTTCTCCATCTTCTTCAATCTTGAACAACACTACCACAATCAAGGCAACCGCATACTCTGGTACCACCTGGCTTTGATACCAATTATTAAAGATCTAGTACCACTTATTGCAATAGAAAAAAAAGAAATACAATCAAATATGTGGATTAAATCAAGGTCTACCCCACAGGGCATGCAAAGGCTTCACTATGAAAGAAGGTAATTACAAGAGAAGATCATATACTCTCAACCCTCATAAACTTTTCTTTCAACAAGAAGCTCTCATCTCTCATCCCTTACAAAGCTCTCACAAAAATTCAAGAAGACCCAGGCCTATCATACCAGGGTCTTCTAATGTCCTTGGACGTTTTCTACTGCTCCAAGCTGCTACTCAGCCGTTCGGTGCTCTCAGTCACTGCTCTCTGTTCTATAGGGTGCTCTATACCTCTCAGCCCATCTACCTATGATAATGGGCCTAAATCCTAGTCTGGATCGAAATAGGGCTTCAAAGGACTCAATATCTTTTTTAGCCGTTGGATCTCTCCCACAAGCTTCTCTGGCACTTGGATCATGTAAAATCATGCATCAACCATCAGATCGTGCAAACAAGGGCCACACACCATGATTTTCATGCATGGACTAGATCGGTCCATGATGGATGCATGGATCACGCCAAGTTCCCATGGTCCATCATGGACCACATGGAGAATTCAAAACTGGGCATGCATGCATGCCCACACGACTATGCTGGGCTGCACCCGTGCTAGCCTACACTCACCCATGCTCCTGCGTTGGGTTTTGCACCCATGCTGGGCCAGCGCATGCCTGGGCCGTGCATCCCGCACCTAGGTCATACGTCCTGTAGGCCTATGCTGTGGGCCTATGTGCACTGCATCATTGGGCCTCTGTGTCATTATGCACTGCATTATGGAATTCTCCATCTTGAATTTTCTTGTGGATCGAATTCGAGGCACCAAATCCCAACAATAGGCTAACTCTCGGATGAACACAAAGCCTCCTTATCCAAGCCCCATCTTGGCACTCCTCTATGCAAATCATAAAGCTCCTTGGTCACCATCCTCGGCATGCAGACTAACATCCTGGATGCTATGCATAGGAATAGCAAGGGACAATGCCCTCTTAGCCAATAGAGCTTCGAAGAGTCTACACACTAAACCAGCATTCCAACTATCTCTCCCTATTTGGAGTAAGTCACAAACGTGCATCGAGTTGACCACCTCTGTACTGACAAAGGTTGGCCACCAGGTCAGTGGGAGCTCAATGATCCATGGATCTTGAGAGATGTCCACCATCTACTTATCATCAATCGATCATCTGACCCAAGGTATTATCTCCAAAACTCAAGGACAGATCTCCTCCACATGAATGAACTACCCTGACTAGGTCGGGCATTAGTGCCAAATGACCATGACCCTTGGCTCTAATCATGGCACTCCACCATCCAGCTAGAGAAGGAACTGTGTGGCATATTTGGTAATTAGGGCATCATGACTCACCGCTAGGGACTAGATACACAACCCCCCATCCGTAACCAGCTAACAGATCGCATCCCAGACCAAAAGGTGAACCCCACCTTCGCTCCGATGTGATCCCCATATGAAGTTCCTGAAAAGTTGCTCAAGCCTCATCTAATGAGGTCCTTCGGAGGATAGTGTTGGACATTAGATAGACCGAGATGGAGGTAAGTATTGCTTTGACTAGGGTAAGCCTCCCCACCATGGACAGCAATCTAGCCTGCCATCCCCCAACCACTCTCGGATCGCCATCTTCATCCCAAAGTACTCAACCTTCCTGAGTCTCGACCCCATGATGGGAACCCTAGATAGCAACAAGTCCTACCTTGGTATTCAACCCCCAGTCGCTCCCTAATCATCTACCACAGCTGGGCCTTGGTCTTTGGGCTAAAATACACCACTGACTTGGACATATTCACCTATTGGCTTGAGGTTCCACAGTACTCTACAATTCTCCTGAACGTGTCAACATTTCGAGTAGTCATCCAGCCCACCAAAAGGCAATCATTTGCAAAAAGAAGATGCAAGACTAGTTGAGCCCAAGGGGGCCGCATATATAGATCTAAAGCATGCCACAGGGTGGCCACTTGCAAGCCCTAGATAAAGCATCAGCATGAAGGGCAAGTAGATAAGGAGACAAGAGACAATCTTGGTGAAGATCAGTTATCAACTGATAAGTCATATATTTTACATTTATTTATATATTTTGATAATTAATGGTGCTAACATCTTCTAAAAATCTAATTTCATAAATAACTTAGATTTTCTTATAAAATAAATAATTTTAAAAATATGAAATTAGAACATATTTATGAAAAATAGATGTTAAACTAATTGAGCAATTTAAGCATCAAAATAATTGAAAATTAATGAATAATTTAATTTATATTTTTTTTATTTTTCAAACATAAAATCTAAGCAAAATCAAGTAAAAATATCTAAAAAAATTATTTTAAATAACCTTCGATGCACAGTGGACCGGCCACTCAGTCCATAGAATCAGGGGTGCGGTCCACAAAAATTCTCGCGATCCACGACGTAGCTCATGGTGGGCAGATGTTTTTTGGGTGATCGAACGGTTGAAATCACACCAACATACGATCGGATGGCTGAGGATGCACTTTCCCATATGCTTCGGTGATGGCCCACTTCTTTGCATGATCCAATGGCTGGCAATGATTGTTAAGAGTGATCAGACGGTTGTGGTTGGTTGCTGGCTAAGAACTAAACTAGAAGAGAATTCTTTGCACCATCTGATGGTCAAAATTTGATCTGATGAATAATCTGACGGTCAGCATTTTTTCCAACTATGAATAGGAGATCCTGTGCATTAATGGACGGCTCAAATTTGATCAGGTGACTGATCCAATGGTTGATATCAAATCCGATCGAGATAAGGAGATAAGCAGTGATTTTTGGGCTGACCTCAGTGATCCAAATAAGATCCAATGGTCAAAAATTTAAGACATGGGTTTGACATGATTTTGAGATCTTTTGGGACTCCGTTTGCTATCAGAAAAGGTAAAAAATTCACCTATAAATAAGGAGGTCAGAAAATAAAAAATAGAGAAGAATAATAGAAAAATAAAAAATAAAAAAATTAGAGAGATTTAAGAATTCAAAGAGAAAAAAGAGAGAAGTCGGTTCGCTCCATAGAGTATAAAAAAAGAAAGAGAGGTCGTCAACCATCTTCCTGATGAGGCTGCATCGATCAACATCAGATCTTTATTACAGTTTTATTTTA
>KE505421.1:346610-363039 GCA_000441515.1 Elaeis oleifera
TCACACCATCATTATGATTGGCTTGTAGGACACTTATTCTTTCAATCTCTCACTTGCACTAAAGTCAATCACCTTTGTATTTTAAACCCATACAATAAAGATGATGATCAAACAATTGCTATAGTAAGGTCTTAATAAATGGGTCTGCTATATTGTTCTTAGTCTCTACTCATTCTAATATAACATCTTGTCTTTTGACAATCTCTCAAACGAGGTGGAAATGTCTGAGAATGTGCTTTGATCTATGATGAGATCTTGGTTCCTTAGCTTGGATAACAGCACCAGTGTTGTCATAATAAAGAGATACTAATCCTTCAATCGTAGAAACAACTCTTACTTCTGTGATGAACTTCTTCATTCAGACAGCTTTCTTAGTGGCTTCACTAGTAGTGATATATTCTACCTCAGTGGTTGAGTCAGCTACTATCTACTGCTTAGAACTCTTTCAATTCACTGCTCCTCCATTCAGGATAAATACATATCCTAAAATTGACTTGCTATTATCGGATTAGATTAAAATTAAATCTATATAACCTTCTAATTTTAACTCTGAACTACCATATATTAGAAAATATCTTTAGTTCTTCTCAGATGCTCAAGAATATTTTTCACAGCATTTCAATGATCCTCTCCTAGATCAGCGTGATATCTGCTGACTATACCTAATGCATAAGCCATATCAGGCCTGGTACATAGCATGGCAAACTTTATGGATCCCACTGTTGAAGCATAAGGGATGGAATTCATTCTTTTCTTTCTTCTGGTGTATTTGGACATATTTTTCTAGAGAAATGTATGCCTTGACTTATGGGCAAGTAATCTTTTTACTTCCTTCCATGTTGAATCTCTTCAACACTAAGTCAATGTACTTAGGTTGGGATAAGTCTAGCATCTTTTTAGATCTATCTCTATAGATTTTTATACCCAAGATGTGGGATGCTTCACCTAAATTTTCATAAAAACTTATTAGATATCCAAGTTTTGACTGACTGAAGTATTGGGATATCATTCTCAATCAATAGTATATCATCAACATACAAAACCAAGAAGACTAAGGCACTCTCACTATCCTTCTTATATGCACATGGTTCATCCATATTTTTAATGAAGCTAAACTCTATGATTGTCATATCAAATCGGATGTTCTAACTCCTCAATACCTGCTTTAATCCATAAATGGATCTTTTAAGCTTGCATACTTGATTTGGCCTTCCATTAGAGATAAAACCTTCTGACTGAATCATGTAGACCTCTTCCTCAAGGTTGCCATTAAGAAAATGGTCTTGACATCTATTTGTCAGATTTTATAATCATAATATGCAACTATAGCAAGTAAAATCTATATAGACTTCAGCATAGCCACTGATGAAAAGGTTTCATCATAATCAATCTCTTACTTTTGTCTGAAATCTTTGCCACTAATCTAATTTGTAGGTTTCAATTTGACCATCTACTTTGATCTTCCTTTTAAAGGCTTACTTACATCTTATTGGGGTTACACCTCAGGTGCATCAACTAGTATCCACACTTAGTTGGAATACATTGAGTCCATTTTGGATTTCATAGCATCTAACCACTTGTTAGAGTCCTTACTCATGATGGCTTCTGAATAAGTTAATGGTGTTAGATTTATACCCTAGAAGTCAATTGTTGGCTGACGTATTTTGTAATCCCAAGGCTTAATCTTGTACTTGTAATATTTTATTATCAATAAAGATTTTTTATTCCAATCATATTTACGTGTCCATAATTTGTCCTAAAAATAATAAAGATGATTTTATATATTCTCAAAGTATTAAAAATTTGAGATATATATTAATTAGTGATTAATTTCTAAATGTTCCTGATCAAAGGATCATCACAAAAGACAATGATCAATCCATTCGAGATCGGTACATAGTTCACCTCCCTTGTGGGCAGATGAGTCTCGGATTACAATGTAAAGACACTGGGGTGAGGGTGCAGGTGGTTGTTAGAGAACAACTTGCACTGAGTGTGACCAACACGAGAAACCACATGGATGTCTACTCACTCGTCAGTGGTCTTTTCGATGCTGCAGTGGTGTGAGTGATTCTTTGACCTACGGTATCATTGGCTATTCGCAGTGAGGCTACTGAGTTTGACTGCATGTTCCTTTGGTCCCTAGCTATTCGGGTCCTTGCTGTGTATGTTGGCTTCAGTAGATTTAAGTTCACTATTTGGAGTAGGATGCACCTAGATGAAATCTATCGATTTTGATAGAAAGAAAAGTCTTGTGCAATTCGCGAGACTGAGTTCAGAAAGTCTTTAGTCAAAACAAGTGTGAATACTAGAAAAAATTTTCACGAGACTCACAAATAAACTCGAGTCAAGTCAATCAAGCATATGACTAACGATGGAGTCTGACGAGTTCTCTATGACCTTTATCAAGTCGGAACTTATGATAGAAAGATTGAATCATATGATAACTACACCTAGGAGTTTATATTTTCATTCTACTAGATTGTCACTACATACTGCTAGGTGTCGTTAGTGGATTGTGGGACTCGTCAAACATCGTCTTGATGATCGATGACCCTTGAAGGATAGAGTTGAAATTGTTCCAACCCATTGAAAAGAGTTTCGATGATATTGTGATGGAGATCACAATATATCTCACTACTAGATAGAATAGAATCTATGGGATCACACATTAAGAAATTTAATCTTGAATTTGTCAATTGCACTTATGAAATTCTAATTGGGTTAGGGTTTATTGAAATCCGATTGGATTTAAGAGAACCATGCTAGCATATGGTTAAATCTAATTCTTCTCGGGACTTTGATTGGATTAAGTCCATAGCCTTGAAGCTAACCTAAATCCATTTGATTTTAGTTGGGCACCTAATTGTGAGCCCAAGAGGATTGGATTAAATCAATAAGTTGGCTAAATTATCTCCTCATTATTCTCTCATTGTGTGTGGATTTATTAGAAAGAAGGGTGGCACCTTCCTCCAATTTTGACAGGATCAAGGAGCACCAACCCCCTGGATAATGTAAGAGGGGCCCACCCCTCTTGTGGCTGGGTGTGGAAGGAGAGAGAGAGAGGGGCTATGCCCCCTCTCTTGTGCAAGAAAACCCTATGGGGGTGCCAAGTGTTGGCGCCCCATCTACCTGCCCTATATTGCATAGGGCGCCCACTCAGATTGCCTTATCTGACAGGAACGCCCCATATGCTTGCCAAAAGGGGTTGATGTCCTACCAATTAAGTTTGACTTTATTGAAAAAATCAGATTAAAAGGTAGAAATCCTTATGAGATAAGGATGTGCCTTTTTAAGTTAATTAGTTCCTGATTTGAATTAAAGAAAGGCCTATATAAAGGGAAGGTCTCCTAGGATTTTATGAGTTAGTTGTTTTTAATTAAAAAATCAGATCTCTCTCCCTCTTTCCCTTATGCACGCTACACCCTCTCTCTCTTCTCTTTCCAATGCCTAAGAGTTGGGTGTCCCATCTTTCTACATGCCAAGAGTTGAGGAATTATTCTTCTACAGTAAGGAATAAAGAGAAAAGGCTGCAGTTCAAGAGTTGAGTTCATAGTCAAGATCAAAGAATTGATCAAAGTTTAAGGTTAAGATCCTACTTAGAGAAGAAGGATCTACCATGAGAAGAAGGATTCAAGGTTGATTCCGGTGGATATCTGTAGAGGTCGAACATGTGTGCGGCTCGAGGATCTTCTAATCTGAGATCATCAGTAGCGGTGAATTTCTATCCGTGCAAAGGTATTGAGATTTGATCTCATCTTTATTTTATTTTTTAGATTATATGCATATCTTTACTTTTAAGCTTGGGTAGGATTAGATGAGATTTAATGTATGTGGGATTAAAAGTTTAATCTGATTATTTTTTTACTGTGATTAAAATATTTTTGAAATCTATACATGTATCCTATCCGATTTTCTAACAAATGGATCATTATCCTGAATGATATTAGTCTCATTATCATTCTCTATGATAAAATCATATCTTCAAGGTGTATTACGCACTTTATCTGACTTTCGGAGAGGAGGTATATATTATGGATGTACCTCATTATTAGGTACTTTTGGTTGAAAATTTTTCATAGATAACTCTGGAATACTTTATAGATCTTGAACTTTCTTAAGTTCAATATTTCTCTCACTACGTCCTTCTTGGATGAATTTTTTTTCAAGAATATGGCATGCCTACTGACAATCACCTTTTATTCAGTAGGATGGTAGAATAATATCCTTAGTTTCTTAGGATATCCTACAATAAATATTTGTCTAACCTTACATTCAACTTATGTCCCAAAATATTTTAACATAAGCAGGACAGCCTCATATCTTGAGATGTTAAAGACTAGACTTCCTTCCATTCCATAATTTATATGGAGTGCTATGAACAGACTTTGAAGGTACCCTGTTGAGAATATATACGGTAGTTTCTAGAACAAATCTCCAGAAAGATATTGAAAGATCAGCATAGCACATCATAAACTGTACTATCTTTGTAAGAATATAATTTTCTTTCTGCTATACCATTTAACTATGGTGTATAAGGAGATGTCCATTCAGAGAGAATTTTTTTTTAAGATGATCAAAAAATTTACTGAATAAATATTTGCCACCTTGATCAGATCGAAAGACTTTAATATTTTTTTAGTTATTTTTTGATCATCTTTTGATATTTCTTAAACTTATCAAAAGCCTCGAATTTATGTTTCATGAGATACACATATCTATATCTTGATAAGTCATCTATAAAAGTTATGAAATAGGAATATCCATCTCTGGCTAAAGTTGTCATGGGCCCACATACATCTGAATGTACTAAGACAATAACTCATTTGCTCTTTTTCTATGTCCAAAAATAGAGACTTGGTCATTTTCCTCATGAGACAAGACTCACAAGTACCATATGATTAATAATCATCGGGTTCAAAGAATTTCTCTTTATATAACTTGCTTATTCTTAACTCACCTATATGACCTAGGCGGCAAGGCCAGAGAAATGACATATTTATATCTTCTCTCTTTCTTTTCATATTTTATGAATATAAAAAGATTTTCATTAAGTGATAGAATTAGAAGATCATTGTCAAAATATCCATTGCCAAAGAATTCATTTGCATGAAATATGGAGCAACCATTACCCATAATTTATTTATATCCATATTATATCAAAGAGGTATAGATATGATATTTCTCATAATCTTTGGCATGTAATAACATTCTTCTAAGATTAGAGTTCTTCTAGATGGTAGCTTCAGTAGGTAAGTTCCCACAGCTTCAGCAGAGATTGATTCTCCACTAGCACTGAAGAGCTTGAACTCATCTTTCTTTAGCCCTTTGATTCTCTGTAACCCTGCAACGAATTGCAGATATGAGAACTACATGTGCTATCCAATACCCATGAATTACTTATTGAAGAACTTAATGAAGATGTAGTATGTATCATATACATATCCTTGTGTGCCATACTTGCATTTTCTTTCATCTTTGCAAGAAAACTCTTGCAATTCTTCTTCCAATGTCTCGTCTTGCCGTAATGATAATAGGTTATGCTTGCAGGGATATTCTTTGCCTTCTTCTTCTTGAAGGTGCTTCTTTTAGGGATCAACTTCTTCCTTTCTTGAACCCTTCCTGCCATAGTTATTCTTGTCCACCATAAGAAGTGGACCTTTCCTCCCTTTATATGACTTTCAGCTATTTTCAACATATTTAATAGCTCTAGCAGGGATATGTCCAGTTTGTTCATGTGATAATTCACCACAAACTGGGAGAAGGAGTTTGGGAGAGACTGGAGGATTAGATCTTGATTGAGTTTTGCATTTATGTTGAAACCTAACTGACCTAATTTGGTGATCAAGTTAATCATCTTTAGCACATGATTTTGCACTAGAGTACCTTTAGTCATCCGAGCTCAAAATAACTACTTAGATAATTCATACCTAGCAATCTGGCTCTATTCTTCATATAGCTCTTTTAAATTGAGCAGTATGGAGGATGCATCCATATCGTCATATTGCCTCGGTAATTCATTACTTATAGAGGCCAACATCATGTACTTGATAGTTATACTATCCTTTTGCCACATATTATATGTGGCCTTCTCCTCCTCTGAAGCATCTTCACTGATCGGACCAAGATTAGGCATGTCCAGAATATAAGATAATTTTCTTGCACCAGCACTATACATAGGTTTCTCAACCAATCCACATAATTGGGACTAGTTAGCTTATTTGTATCAACAATGCAACATAGTGAGAGTGAAGAAGCCATAATGCAGAGTTTTAATCTACATGAATTAAGAACAATCGTATAAGCAGACCACTCATAGTGATATGTATAACTAGATGAGGACTTTTATTCTAGTTATTACTTTCACTATTTTATCATATACCATAGCCCTCTCTATGGTAGATGAGAAATCTTAAACTGGTCTCTTAATGGGGTTGAGATCCTTATTCCTCAAAGAAGTCTTGTGGGTAGTACAACAAACTTCAATGAGTTCAAAGGTAGAAAATCTATCCAATTGCATTCCCTTGCAACTTTCAATATAACCTGCCTCTAAAATATTTATAGTCTTATGGATAGCATAATAAACTATAATATTTTAGTTAAGTTAGATCCTTCATTTCCATATAGCCATATTTGAAATAATATTGCTCTTGTGGATAGCACAACAAAGTAATAAAAAATCAAATATACTATAAGCATACTTAATGCACCAAGATATTATCATATCAATCTCCATGGTAAGCCTTGTGGATAGCACAACAAACTTGCTATGGTTCTTAAAATAATAAGCATCTTAGCATGAAGGAAGGTATTAATAGTGTTATAAACACTAAGCAAATCAAATGCAAGATTCGAACTAATCCAATTGACCAAAAAAATATTAAGATTCATGGAGGTCTCTCATTGCTTTTCTTAGACACCAACAAGTTGGTCAGATCATTCAACGGAACCAATTAGGTAACCATCGAATTTGAAATACTCTTTAGACACCAATTGATTAATCGATTCAAGAATTGGTTAGCTACTAGCTTCCAACACTATGACTTAATATGATTTTTATAAAGACTTTAATGGTCTCATACACATCCTAATTCATGATACTAATAGATAAAATATTATGATAAATAGCAACTACTAAATTAATCATCACATAACTATGGACATAGCATAAATCATAACATGCTTCAATAAGACATTATCAGCATACAAGCATATGATAAAATCAAATAAAGTCGCTCTGATACCACTGTAGGGTTCGATGAGCATAGTAGAAGTATGAATTTCAAAAAAAATTTATAATAAATTTCAAACTATCAAACCCTAATCTAGGACCTCCTTGATGATTAATAATCATATACATAAATATTTATAACTTTATGAAAGATATAGAAGAATACCTGTATCGTTAAATTCAAAATTTTGATGGAGCCTTCACTAGGCACCCAATTATTCACCCTCCAAGGGTGATCCACACAGGAATTGGCTCAAAGATCGCTCCTTCTAAACCCGATCGCTGGACCCAAGTTGACTCTAACTTGATCGATTTGGTCGAACCGCTTCTTGAACCTGACTTGGACCACTTCTTGGCTTCTAGACAACTTGACTAGACCTCTTAAGACCTTCTAGAGCTTTGTCCTAAACCCATTTAGGCTTAGATTAGGCTAGATAGGTTTGTCCTAAGAGAACTAGGGGTGTAAGAGAGAGGAGGAGAGGATTCTTGTCTTAACCAAGACAAAATGGGATGTAGGAATTGAATGATCTCCACTTGGTGCCGCCTCCTATTTATAATTGCTGAGAGGATATGAGAAGCATCTCCTGGTGATTTTCAACCATCTAAGGAAAAGGATTATCACACCAAAAGTCTTATTAAATAAGAACTCTTGAAATAAACACCGGTCCACTCTTCCCTTGCATGCGTGCTCACGAAAAGGTGCAGAAGGCATCCCATTTTTAAATTAGATAATCTCTGATTTTACCATATATAAAATAAGATCTTTCAGAGTTTATCTAATACAAATGAATATCCAAAATTCATTTAAGATGAGCTTCCTTCTACCTTAAAGCAGAAGGACTCTTCTCACATCCCTTCGCAAGAAATAGAATTTCTGTGCATGCTGTTGGAAAACATAGATGATTTCATGCATATATTTCAAATTTTTTTCGAATAAATTATAATGAAAGATAATTAGATTAATTAAATTAATATAATATGTATATAATCTAATCATCAAATCGAGCTACTCTAAGATCTATGACATGATATATTGCATGTAAAATCTGAAAAATACTGAAGATAAAATCAGTATGCATGCATGTGAGCAGTAGATCACATCTACTTCTAATTTGAGTTCAAAACTTGATACCTGATCACAGATCGATGATCAATACCACTGAAAGACATGATAGAGAGGATCCTCACTGGTTGCTCACAGCCGCACACACATCCAGCCTCTACGGGAAGTCCACTCGAAGTCCTAATCTGATTGATCTTCTCGGGAGTGCTAGCTTGTTTGAAGACCTTCTTCTTGGCTGATCTAGATTTCTTCCTCAAATCTCTGAACTTTTTAAGATTGAAGATGGACTTCTGAAGGAGATGAGGATCTAAAAGAATATGGAGAAGAACTATTTTTCTTATTTTTCTCTCTTTCCAAATCCTTAGGATCAAAACCCTAGAAATTAAGTTTTTGAGCACACCTAAGAGAGAGGACTCTCCTCTCTTTTTTCCACAAAGAACCCATGCCCAAACTTCCTCACATGAAGCCCTCTTCCTTTGGTGTCTTACACACATAAGAATAAAATAAAACTCTTTTATTTCAACATGTAAGGAGGTGGGGATGAAGAGTTTTAGACATCTTGGACTCTTCCATAGTTGTCGCACCTTCACAATTTTCACACTCAAAATAAATTTTGGACACCCCAAAATTTATTTTCCATGTGAAACTAGACCCTAAGCCGATTTCCTATAGTGAGAAACCTTATTTTGTCACACAAAATAATGGAATAAAAAGCAAGTGGCGGCAAGAGTTGTAGATAAGGTCAAACCTTATCTTATATAGTATCCCATTCAAATCAAATTTGAACATACCATATAATATCAGATTTTCTCAAATTTGGATGTGAGATAGAGAAGGGAAAGAGCTCTTTGGCATGAAAAAATCCCATGCAAAGACTATTTATGCATGGAGAAAAGTGGCATCCAAAGTAGGAGGCGCAAGGGAGAAGAGTCCAATATAATATGGACTCTTAATTTCTAATTTGAATTCAAACCAAATCACATCTAGTTTAGTTCAAATAAAATAGATGAAATCCAATCTAATTAAGTTTATAAATTCTTAATGAAATCTCAATCAAATTAGGAATTGATTGAACTAAAGTCTTTAGGATTTAAGAACCACATAATAAATCCTCCTTTATCATTTTGGTAGTAGTTCTAAGGATTTCATCATAACATATGAGTTTATTTTGAAAGATATATTCCTTATGATGAATCTATCAGATAATATTTATTATTTTATAATTCATATACTTATATGAAGTACAATCATCTATAACCTCGATGATTGGCTTTAGGATATATTTTTCAACATTCAAGGTGTCTATAGCTTTTTCGTGAAACTCATTGGCCTTAATTCCCTCCTGCAGCCTCAGCTCCAATTCTTTGTTCTTCTTAGCTTGTATGTGCAGGTCGAAGATTTTTATTTTCTATTCATTAACCTTTCAATGAAGATCCAAGAGATTTTGATTTTTTTCCTTCAACAACGTCAACTTTTCTTCGAGCTGAATTTTGAGTCCTTTAGCATGTTCAGACTCCTTCTCAACTTTCTTTTCAGTGGCCTTCTTCTCCTCTTGAAGGACTATCAAGTTGGCATCCATGGTCTCCTTATTTTTCAGCAGATAGGCCATGTTTTTATACATGATTCGAAAATCAACGACGACCTACAGGATGAAAATTTAGATCAGTCACATACTAATGAAAAAAAGAGAAAAGAAAAAAAGAAAGAGAGAGAAGAAGAAGAAAAGGAAGAAGAAAAAAGGATACTTACTAGCATGAGATGCTCGCAGCTGTGATTTGTGATCTCCTTCAATTTGTTCTTTCGATATGCTTTCAGATCAACTATCGGCAGCACTGAATCAAGGAGATCATGACCTAATCGAGGTCGCTCTAGAAGTGATATCCACCCCACAGTCTCTCCTTCAACTGAGGTCGACGGGGCTACAGCAGCAGTTGCCTTGCAACCTAACTCCTTAGGAAGAGGTGCAAGTCGGGAATCATCCTTTTTCCTCACATCAGTTGGTTGGTGAAGTGGAGGCTCAATTGATAGAGCCTAGGGAGTACTCTGTAGACCCTAGGAAGCGTCGCTTCTCCTCGAAGTGGTGGGGGAAGGAGTGGCTGATGTAGATAGGGATGGTACCCGAGTAGGAGGATCTGCACCTTTAGCCTTCTTCGGTGCAGGAGCAGCAACACATGGCTTTAGCTATTTCTTCCTCTTCTTATCCTCCAATCTGCTTGGGTTGAATCTTATTTCTATATAAGATAGTTATATATTTTTGAAAATAAAAATGTAGGAGAAAAATGAAACCTAGAAGCAAAATACATCGACCTTATTTCGAAGAGAGTATATGCTGATACCGGCATCATACAGTACCTGATCATTTACCAACCTAGATAGCTTGGGCACCTTGGTGGTAATCAGAGATGAGTGAGCCCCCTCATCCCCAGGGAGGATTTCATAATTAGAGTTTCACTTGATGTCCGGACATCCCCATGAAGTCCTAAAATATCATGGAATGGGAGCTCGAACAAAAAAAATTGACTTTTTCAGTCGTGAATGGAGGAAGGAAGGCTAGGACTAAACTTATAGTTTTTTCATGATGAGAAGTACTACCAGCCCTTCTCACACGAGTGTCTTTTCAAAACAACTAGAGATCTGAACAAAGAGATTCTCAGCTCTTTGTGCTAAAAGCTACATATTATTATGAATACTATTATCATCTTAGTGACATTCAGGGTCACCTGAGTAGGATGAATCCTGTAAAAATTGAAGACATTGCAGAAAAATGAATGCAGTGGAAATCGAAGTCCAGATCGGAAGGCTTCATCATAGAAGGCTATTTAGCCTTCCGGAGGTTCAGAAACTAGACCTTCCGGGCCCAACACCAGCATTTCATATTCGTCGGGTATACCATATCTTTTTATGGAGATTCATTAGATTCTCCTTGGTCAAAATGGATTCCTCCATTTTTAGACCAAGTTAGTCCAAAAGACCACGTACAGGTTTCAGACTTCCCTCATTTACAGGATTGATATTAGGGTTTTCTAAGGAGGATTTTTAATTCAAAAGCTAATAAGGGCTGGGTCGATCGGATCTATGGGTCATCTACGACCTCCTTTTCTTTCTACCTCTACTAGATATTTTTCCCTAGAAGGTTTTCTAAAAGAAGACTAAAAGGAGGAATATGACGAGAACTGAAAAAGGGCTATTCGAAGGCTCAAAGAAAATAGATGAGAAAAGGCCAGTACCTAAAGGCAATGGATGAAACCTCTCCTAGAGATGAGAAATAAGCTCTTCTTCTTCGTCTTTGGTGAGCTTCCTACTCCTCCGATGGTCGTTGAACATGGAAGAGCCTCTAGAAACAATCTAGCAGCACCTCTATAAGAAAGCAGCAGAAATGAATAGTTGCTGGGGGACAAAAGTCTTTTGAAGGCGAATCAATGGTTCAGATGAACCGACCCCATTACTGATTTGTGACGTTTGGCACCGATCCAAAGGCCTTATCAGGGGATAGTTTGGCACACTTTCATCAGATTCAGTCACATCAGACTGATCCGTAATTATATTGATTGGCAAATCAAGTGCTGACAAATGACGCACATCTATCCAATATTTTCAGAAATGCTTTTTCAGGTAATCATGATAGGAAGATCTGGCAAATCATTTTTGAAAAGGTCAGATCTCTTCGTTTTCAGCCAAACAATTAATTTTGATATTGTCGAGATACGGTGTGTTTATATCAGATGGTGGGATCTCCGGATTGATAAAGCTCTGAAGGGCACAGGTAAAAATCCGAAAGCCCCGAAGGGCACAGATAAAAATCTAATCTTCAGACCGATAAAGCCCCAAAGAGCACAGGTAAAACTTGATCTTTAGATCGGTAAAGCTCCGAAGGGCATAGGTGAAAACTTGATCTTCAAATCAGACATTTCTACTTTCCATTTTCGATCTGATAATTATTATCTTGGACATAGGAAGTAGGGGCAAAGTATTGGTGCACTAAACTGACTTCAAGCCACGTGGCATGATCATATGAGATCAAAGAATTATTAATCACAAAGCATCAATCTGTAATACATTAACTTGTCGATAAGCAGATACTTAGGTTGGTCCTTTACCGACCTTAATAAAGATACCTCGGTATTTTATGTATCTGAGATCGAGAGTCAGGAGATAATGACCAATCTCCTTCAGCTCACATGGGTCTTCTGCCCAGGTCAACTATTACATTATCGGTGGCAATTATCTCCGTGGCCTTTACAAATGAGTCACATACAGCTGACTACGTTCTCACATACAGTTGGCAAATACAACTAAGTTTGACTTCACTCTTAGTTAATACATACAGTGGTACCCCAGCTCACATACAGATGGTTCTAACCATCTAACAAACTTCTCTAATGGTTTAACAAACTCTGTAACAATCTCATCAGTCCCTTTATAAATAGAGGCCAAAGATCTTCTAGAGGTAAGTTAACAATTCCAAAAACTAAGAAAGACTTTGCCGATAGACAACTTTATCAGTTCTCGAATAAGAACTCTAGTTCCGTCTTCTTTTTGTGCTCTACTACTCTTTTCTATTTCCTGTTCTCAAGGCTCAAATTGACTTAAGCATCGAAGGATCAAGATCTGAAAGATCCCTATCTGGTTTCTTGATTTATCTTACAAATTTTCTTGAAGATGTTTCAGATCGAACTGCAGCCTTCTTCCAGCTCGATTTCTTTTGATTTGCCCCATTCTCAGATTTTTGAGCCTCGCAGCAATGAGTGTAAATAGAAACTAGATTGCCAAAGATATATTCTGCTATAGGAAAGAAACAAAAAGTTCTGGAAAAAAAAAATAGAAACAAGGAAAGAAACCGGCAACCATGCCAAACAGGTCCTAAACTTGCTTTTACAAGGCCTCCGTATTGCATGCGCCGATTAAAGCAATGTCTATGGAAGGTATGGGAACAAGGCAATCAGCTCACTCCGCTCCCGACTTTAAACTCCTCCAAGCTAATTGCGCACTCCTCTTGAAATCCATCTTCTTGAACGTCAGTCCACTGCTCCACCTTCATGATAGAAGACCTGCTCACCGGCGCACCGCCAACCTCTTTCTCCTCTACGAAGGATGATAATGCCGCACGCTGTCAGCTGTGTCCTCATCCTCCCTCGCAAGCGGCATCGTCCGGAGTGAGCTAACCATGTCTGCAACGTCGTTGGGTGATAACTCGCATGCATGGAGAACGCTCACGTCGTCAAGAAGCTCGAGCACCGTTCGGGTTGTCTGATGCTACTGCTGCATGGATGCTGCGGCTTCCGAGGCGAAGCGGAGCATCTGCGACTCGCAGAGCAGCTGCGTAACACGATGGAGAATATGCACGGCAAATCTTGGAGAAGCGGGATCTGGGCAAGATTGAAATAGAAGAAGATGGTCTCAGGGAAGGAGGTGGTCTCTGGGAGGGATAAGAGGTCTTCAGCCCGAAGGCGGACGGGTTGGAGGAAGGTCTTCCTAGGAACTGATCTCCGGGACATCAGCTCGCCCTGGCCTTCTTACTCTTCTCTGCCATGAGTATGGAGTGGTGAAGTATATATAACGTTTTGGTCAGAGTCGACTTGTTTCTTAGTTAGTCGACTTGTTTCTTAGTTCTACTCCACCTACTCCGTATCATCGTGGGAGAAGCCAGCTAAGACGCGCTTTCGGAAAAATATCAAGGCGACCTTAAGTAGCAGGGGTTCGGTAATCTTCTGGTGATTCCAGACACGTTTCTCCGAAGGTCATCTGGGGCGGCCTCAACGTCGGGTGCACTTTTGATGGTGCGCAAAGTCCGACCCATGCCCGGCTCAATGAGAATTTTTTTAGCCCTAAGCTTTTTTGATTAAACTCTAGATTTTCTTGATACGTAAACTCAAACCAACGACCAGTAAAGCTGACCCAGCTCTCTTGAAATCGGCCCGATATGCTGAAGAGGATTGGCACATCTCCAGGAATCAAATCCAACAAAATAGTAGCTGATCCCAAAACAGCCACTAGGTGAAACAGAATAGGGTGAAAACAAGCATTCCTGGAGTCAATCTATGTAGCACAAGAGCCGACCTCCACTGAGAAGGAGTGGACCCCAAGAAGAGCCGAATCGACCCAAAATGGTCACAGGAGAATTCCAAGACATGATAAAAACAGCAGCACATTCAGAAGTTAACCCAAGACCCTCAGGAGTCGACCCAAGCCATCTTAGAAGTCAACTCCAGAACGTCATGAGTTTACCCCTCTGTCTGACAACCCCAAAGGCTATTTTTCTGCGAGTGCAGAACGGGTAGTATAACCTCCAACTGCTCTCCAATAACTTTTTGAGATATAAATGCATTCCAAATAAATTTGAGAAAAAGAGAAAGGGAGAGTGAAGAGCATTGAATGTATACTTGAGCAGAAAGGGAAGACATTCAAGAGAATATTCCAAACTTACATTCACCTCATCTTGAGAGCCATTGGTTAGGTATTCAAGTGAGGCTTTAGAGAATTAAAGAAGAGTCTCTACAACATTCAACTCGCATTTCAACAACCTTTTATTTATTCATCAAGGAGCTTTATATTTTTATTATTTTATTGATTGTATACATTGATTTTTAGAGAACTAGTTTTCAAATAGATTGCAACCTATGGGAAAGATTTATCCATATCTATAATTAGATTTTAAGGGTCAATCAAGCCTAAGGTATGGCTGTAATTGGGTTGGTTTGGTGAATTTTTAGTGAATTTGATTGTGAGCCCAGAAAAGCAATTGAGTTGTAATAGTGGAATTTTCAAGGATAATATCTTGAAGGGTAGATATAGATACTGAGTTTGGCATTAGACCACTAAAAGTTTTATGTTTATTATGCCTTGATCTTTTTATCCATCATATTGATTCTTTCAATATTTTAGTTGCACATACTTATCTTAGAACATCACTTACACCCTCAAAAGTTTTTTTTCTACTACGTATGGTTGTGAAAACTTTTGAGAACTTAATTCACGACCCCCGAACCTCTTACTTTAACAATAGCACTAAAAACTTTCGGTAGATAAAGAAGAGAATAAATGGATGTTCCCAAACAAGACATTCAAATTTAAATGATATGTCGGTTCCAAGATGGGGTTCAAGATTGTTGGTCCTGCGGCAGAGTTCTAGATATCATTAGGAAGTCCAACGGTCCTCTCACTTTGGTGAGCTCCTCCTACCTTCGCAGCCTTCTCTTCTTCTTCAACTTTCACCTCAATAAGAGTGCCATATAGTTTGTAGCACTCTTCAGCATTGGCATACTTCTCCGCCCAAATAAGCATCTCAGTGAAGTCTTTCAAATATCTCTTCTCAAGCGAGAAGAAAACTGATGCTTCTGGAATCTAACCTTCAGGACGGATATTACGATCGACTGATTAAGGTTGCGTACTTCAAGTTTGGCCACAAGTTTGGCCACATTAAAGTAGCTCATGTAGGCTCAGAGAGATTTTTCTATTGAAAAATATATCCTAAAATCAATCGTATGACGATTGAGTTCTTTTGTATATGAATTATTCATTGATAATAAAATTATTTGGTATTATTCATCACAAAGTTGTATCTTCCTTGTAGAACTCTTGTATTGTGATGAAGTCCTTAGAACTATATTAGTAATCAATAAAGGAGGATTTATCGTATAGTTCTTAAACATGTTCACGATCGAATGATACATCGTTACAGGACGATGACGTTTATGTAGCGAAAATTCAGTGCAGGGGTAAAATGGTAATTTAAAACTTTTCAAAATCATGATTTTACAGCGAAAAATATTAATTAATCTAATTAATTAATATTAATTTACCTACACTAGGATCTAAATATGATATATAGCATGCATTCATTTAAATTTGAATTTGAAATTCGAATAGCAAACTCTTTACTGTAACGTGTTCAGAACACAATACCTTTGTGCGGGTAGTAGATCGCCGCAATCTGATCACCGTCGGAGAGACTGATCATTGCGATTCAGCCACACAGTGTGTCTGACCTCTGCGGATCGTCCACACGAAGCTCCCGATCTGATCGACTCCTCACGAGTGCTAGCTCGTTGTAGAGCCCTTTCGACGGCCAATGCTGATCGAACTCCTTCGATCGATGTCTGTCGATTTTCAGATGCTTCGGATCGTCAGCAGTCGTA
>KE505422.1:9385-33873 GCA_000441515.1 Elaeis oleifera
TAGTCCAAGTGGGAGTTGTTGGAAATTATATCCTAAAATCAATTATGTAACGATTGAGTTTCTCTTTGTATATGAATAATTGATTATTGAATAAAAATTATTCTGATATTTTTCATCACAAAGTAACATCTTTCTTGAACTCTTGTGCTGTGATGAAGTCCTTAGAACTATGTTAGTGTACGATAAAGAGATGATTTATCGTATAGTTCTTAAACATGTTCGCGATCAAATGATACGTCATTACAGGATGATGATGTTTATCGAGTGGAGATCGTTGTGTGCCATATGGATTGGTTGTCCTCTTAACCAAAGAGTGTAGTGATACTGGTATGGCATACAGATAAGATGTAGGAGTATATTGTCACTAAACTAGTGACTCACCTGTTGAGCGTTCTGCTATCAAAAGCTGCTCGTGAAGCACATGGGTATATGTATCCTTCAGACCTGAGATCACCATAGTGACTTGCAAGTAACTCACTGTGCTTTGATATCGGACTATCTGAATTTTAAATACAGTGACGGAAGGCTACTAGGAACAGTCAAGTACTTATGAAGTCTGTGTATGGATCAAGATGAAATTGACCCCTCCGAATTATTGGAGTTGATGTATCACTATATTTTAATTTAGCAAAGCCTTGATCGGGATAATCTATGAGATAGATTTGAAAGGTTGAAATACAATATGGATGAAACAATCTCGATTGACAGTTAACCTGAGACCATCCTAAAGCATTCAGGATCAAAAAGATGAATTATGCAGTAACTATGTATATGGGTTCTGAAATATTTTTTATGATAATTCGATCTATCTAAATGTCGAAAACCATTGCTAGATGGTATCTCGATTAGTGCAGAAATTAACTCCTGTGCTACCGACTTAGTGTTTGAACCTATGGAGTCACGCACACAAGTCAGACAAAGTAGGAAGAAATTGGCTTATATTTATATATCTAATTTAAAAATACTTGATTTGATTGAATATATAAGCTAACTTGATTGAGAATTAAATTATGGGTCAAATAGGATTGAAGAGTTGACTATGTCTAGCTAGCACTACCATGAGGTTCAGGTTCGATCCTGGGGATGAACAATTTCTGATCTATGATCAGTGAAGCATATGAAAGATTAGATTTAAGTGCTGATTAATTTTAGATTAGATCTGAATTAATTAGGCTTAATTAGGTTCAAAAATTCAAGTTAGATTTGGTACAAAAGTCCTAAAGAGTTTGGGATTAACAGCCTTTCAAAATTATTTCAAACCAGCTTCGAATTAGATTTGAATCAGATCCGTTTTGGATGAGATATGAGAAATCCTATTTGCACTGAGATTTTTCTCTCATATGGGCTGACCAATACTTGAAATGGTGCTGGTTTGGGCATCCCATGTGGGTGAGGGAGTGGGTGCAAAGTGGTTGTCATAAGTGATAGCAATTTTATCTCATGTAGGAATCTTTCTTCATGAGTATTGGACTGATTCAAATCAGATTTGAGTTAGAACTCCTATACTTATTGGGTTATGGGATTCATCTATAAATAGAGAAGATCTCTACCTATGGATGCATAGAAAAATAACAAACAAATCAGATTAAGAGAAGAGAGAAAGAGAGAGAAGTGTGAGAAGAGAGAAGCCCTTCTTCTTCTCCTTAGCCTCTCCCCTTTGGTGCCGCCCCTTCTCCCTTGGGCATGGGCCCTCCTTAGGCATCCCACTTACTGGTGTGAGGTGTCACACCAGCACATCTTCTGCCTCATTTGAGTGGGTTGCAAAGATTGGAGTTCATCCTGCTTTTCTGCGGTGTCTGACATGCATGCGAAGTAGAGGGTCTGTACATCCAAGCCTTTGCGAAAGTTTATATCAGATTATTTCAGATCTCTGGTTCCACTGCTAATTAGGTAAGGATTTGATTCTTATTCATGTAGATTAATAGAAAATTTTAGATACAACCTGAGCCTTTCGAAGAGAAACAGTTTCCTTCCTTCAGAATCTCCTACAAAGAATCTTCGGTGAGAGCGAACTTCTCTTGCAGATTTTCTCTTTAGCATTTCGGTCTCCGAATGATATCCATCCTTAGTCACATCAGTATTGAATCCGAGTCTTGCAGCAACTTCAACAATCGCACTCACAAATAGTCATACAGTGATACTTAATTGAAGAGGTACTCATAATGTT
Organism: Elaeis oleifera; assembly: GCA_000441515.1. Taxonomy (NCBI): domain Eukaryota; kingdom Viridiplantae; phylum Streptophyta; class Magnoliopsida; order Arecales; family Arecaceae; genus Elaeis; species Elaeis oleifera. The sequence continues at coordinate 11,553 of KE505422.1, forward strand.
TCTTAACTTTTGTTATATGATGTCTAATCATTATTGATGGATGAGATCTCGATTTTTAAAGCTTTCAATACTCTCCATGCTGTGAGGCAAATTGGTAATAGACCTTTTTGGATTTTATGATAGCTCACTGTAACGATCGGGATCCAACTAAATATATTATTTGAATTTTTAATTTTATATAAGTATCTAATATCTAGCCGTTATATCTCCATATGGATCCTTACATAGTTTCCTTATTAAGCCTTAACAACCCCCACTCAAGGATCCAAATCTTTTATAAGTACCATAAATTCAATCACAAATACTATGATCAGCTTGTGGTCAGTCAAAATAAACTCGTGTGGCAATATTCTCTAGTCTGTATGTACCGTAGGTTGAGCCCAATCTAATACCATTTATAACAATGTAGAATCTTAGTAGAAAGCACAACCAACCAAAAGGTGCTATTTGAGTTACTTAGCCTGGTATCAGTATCTAAGACCCAATCAATATATAGTTGATGTAGGACTAAACACACTCCTACGCAAATCCTTATGCAAGTAAGTGCCTCTGTTCTAGGATTTTTATCATGTATGCCATATAAGCTGATTTAAAATTTTATATTACTTATCTTCGCACCTGCATTTGAATAATAACCTAAATATTTGAAATTCAAAATATGAATATTATTTATGTATATTTATATTTATGTTTAAATTAAATTTCATATATACTCTGCATAAAAAACAATCTTAAAATATCATATCAAGCATGAAATGAATTTTGTACATTAAAATATGCATTATTTAATCAATTGTGGTGTTTGTTCTCTAATGGGATTATGATCATGCCAATTTAGGATCTAGTTTTTCATATCTAACCAGAAGAGTAATCATTGATATATGCTGGTCGATGGCATATTTTTTATCCACGAGCTAGTTCTTGTCAAGTCTAACCAATCAGGACGATCACTGGCATATATTTTATATTCAAAAGCTAGTCTCTTTCAAATTTTACAATAGAATGATCATGGCCATGCTCAAAAAGACTGAAAGAGACTAGATGGTTTATATACCTTGATTTGAAATATTTTTCAAATACATTAAATATTTTAAAAATTATATTGATAAAAATAGTTTGTGAAAAATTTAGCTTGTATTTATTAAAATGCTTTTATTCATGACTAAAAATCTTATACCATGAAATTGATTTTTTTTTTTGCATCGTATATTTGATCCAACTAGAAATAAAAGCAACTTATAGGTTTGGAGCCCACTTATCCCTTCTTATATTTTTTTTGTCAAATGCCAAGGAGTGAATTAGATGGGAATTATAAACTAAGTAAAAAGAAAATTAGAGTCCAGGCGACTCCATATGGTCCTTCCTCAACTAAATAAATTGATAAGACTGTTGCTCGGGTTTACTTAATTTCACACACACATGCATGCGCGCATGCACACGCACGCACGCACATATATATGAAAATGGTAGGTATTATGGGGTTTCTTATCCAACTCAACCCAACCATTTTATCTACCCACCCCACACCATCTAATTTATCCAATCCACCCTGACCCAAGAGGGTGCGAGATGGGTATGGATGTGAGATTTTTAATTATAAGATAGATATAGGTATTAGCTGATCTGATCCATTGTCATCCCTATTTGAGCAACTTTAGGGGCCAATTCATGGGCTAGTTGTCAAGAACTCTGTAACACGCCATGGAGGGCTTGTTGGATTGCTTAATTGAGCCCATCATGGGCAAGCAGATTTAGGAAGTGGGCCCTTAATTCATGAAGTGCATGATTTTGAGACTCTAAAAACATTATCAGCATTGCATAGCAATTGTTCAATGAGTGGTATCGAGCCAACAACAGCAGAAATTAAAGGAACTGGAATTTGGGCGTTGCATTCCACATCTCTTTGAGGATTCTCATCAACAAACCTTCATCTCTTGCTCAGGCCCCACAACCGGATTTCTTAAAGATTAACTTTGATAGTTCTCTAATCCAGAATCGTGCTAGAATTGGTTGTCATCAGGGACTATCAAGGCCTTATATTATTATCTGCTTCAGTTCCCTTGCAATTGAATTCTGTTCCAATTATAGAAGCCATGACGGTATGGCACAGACTTCATGCTGCTATCGAAAACTAGCAGATTGACTATCTGATCCTGGAGAGAGATTCTGCTACAATAATCAATTGGATAAATGGAGAGTCTTCTTCATTACACCCAGCCATTCATAATATCATTGCTACTACTCAATAGCTTCAACATTTCTCTTGCAACCATATTCTTAGATAAGGGAACCAAACTATAGATTGTTTGGCAAAGGAAGCAAGCTTCCACCAGCCAGTAAGAAAAGCTAAAAAATTCTGAGCTACCTTCATATCTCGCCAATTTAATCATGGCAGATGCAAGACCTATAGGTGTCTTGTTTAAGAGTTCTTGTTCTATTTTACCAAAGAAAAACCACGATCGCTCAATTACTTCATCAAAGTCATCATAAAGTGTGTTGTTGCTGCAAGACTCTGGACAGAAGTGGATGCGGCTAAGGCCGGATGCTGTCTGGGGCTCGAAGTGTAAAAGAGGAATCTACTAGAGTAGTCCGCACTCATTAGTGTTGGGGATCTGGTACCACTTGTTGCAGTAGAAAGAAAGAAGAAATAAAAAGACAATCAAATACGTGGATTAGACTAAGGTCTATCTCCACGGAGCATGCAAAGCTTCACTATGAAAGAAATAATTGTAAGAAGAGATCACACACTTTCAACTCTCATAAACCTATCTCTTTCAACAAGAAACTCTCACCTCTCATCCCTTAAAAAAGTGCTCATAAAAACTCAAAAAATCCTCTGCCGACTCCACCTGAGGTTTTGGCTGCTGCTTGGCTCTCTTTATAGCTCCTCTACCTCTCAAGTGCTCACTATCGACTCCAGTTGACTACTCTCTGTTCCATGGGGCGTTACCTCTGCCTCTCGGCCTGTCTGCCTCTCGAGGGCGCAAAACCCACTGCAAATAGACATACAACCTCTATTAGGACTTACAAACATTCTTGGCCATCTGATCATGACCGCAAGCCACCTAAACCCTCTGATCATGCAAAACATCGCTTGAATCGCTCCTCAGTCATTCGATCACACAGAGAATAGCTGTGAGCCTTGATATTTTCTCCCTACACCACATCGATCCACAGCGATTGCATGGACCGCAATAGCTCCCGTAGTCCAACCATGCCAAAATCCCACTGGGCCGTGCGCGCGCACCCTCACTCTCGGGCACCCGCTGGGCCGTGCACCCATGCGCCGTGCTGGGCCGCGCACCTACGAGCCCGTGCTGGGCCGCCCCATGCCTAGGTCGCACGTCCTGCGAGCCTGCACGAGCCTGCGAGCCGTGCCCTACTGCGGACCTGCGCGCACTACATCTCTGGGCCTCCGCATCATCATGCACTGCATTCTAAACTCCTCTGTCTTGGATTTTTCTCCTATGGATCGAATTTGAGATGCCAAATCTCAACAACCTTCATCTCGACTCGATATTCGATCTCCACCTAACTTTGAGAGCTTCTGGATAATCTCGTCTCCATGCCCTAGGGCATAAGCCTGCCACTCATGAATGGACAAATATGAAAGTCGAGCCAGACTGCTCGATCCTATCTCTATCGTGTGCTGTGATCCTCCTGACCTAAGACCTACTCGAGATAGCCTCCTATGGTAATAGAAACTTCACCTTGCGATATTGCATGTCATCCTCCCAAGTCTCCCGTCTCGTGTTCGATCCACCTGCTCCTAGAGCTCTACCTCACACAAGGCTCCCACTGACTCCTAAAGCTCTACCTCATGCTGAGCTTTTTACCAAGAGGTAGAATTCTCCATACTTTCTTCCTTCATCATAATCCTACTGCCACACATGATCTTCAGAATTCTATCATCAGCTCTACACCTGTAGTGCTTGAATCCAGTCTGTTCGATGAAATTAGATTATTCCTGAAACTGGGTACGTATTGGATCTTATCCAACTTCTTCACTATTCCATCATGTGCCTGTAAGCTGACCGTCCCACTGTTCTTGATCTCATAATTCAATCCATCCGATAAGTGAACAGTGCCCTCACTACTTTCTAAGATGTTAAACAGCTCTTCTTTGTAACATATATGATATAACATGTAGAATTTAAAATCCACTAGAGAGAAGAAGTAGATACCTCATCTGACACTAGAAGAACATCGTCACTGCCTTCTATATCGCTACTTACCATTGCCACAGTAGTCTTCATCCGATCTCTGAGCTACGGATAATCTTTAACTCAATGCCCTAACTAATCACATTGGTAGCATCTGATCTTACTTGAATCTCTCGATCTGGACTTGGACCGTTAACATTACGATCCTTTGCTACTTCATCTTCTGCCACCACCATCTCCAGTCATTGCCAAAGCTGAGTAGCCATCTGAACTCAAAGTCCGGTTCTTCAATCTGAGAACCTCATTCTGTAGTAGTACAGAAGTAATCTCTTCCATCTTGATGGTATTTTTTTCACAAGAAGAGCAGTCATTAAAGACTCAAAAGAAGACAAAAGTGATGAAGTAAGACTAACATCCTGATCTTCTTCTTAACCTTCTCACCAATGCTAAGAAGATCAGTGAAGATCTTTAAAAGTTGCTGAGATGCTCCTACACGCTCTATCCCTCGCTCATCCAAAACTGATAGAACTACTTTCAGAGAAAGAGAGCATTAGTGAGTGACTTCATCATGTACATCTATTCGAGCTTCATCTACATCACCGTCGGAGAAGTCTCACCAAGCATATGGATCACTACATTATCCGTCAAGTACAAGTAGATCATACTCACCACTTATATCTATAGCCATCTTCAATCATTCACCTTCATGGTAGTCAGCTTCTCCTCACATAAGAGAGTATCGATCAACCCCTGTTGGATGAGCATATCCTTCACCCTCGCTTGCCATAGAAAGAATTACTTTTCCATCATACTAATTGATCTCTACTTTGATTGAGCCTGACTTTTTCATCTGCTTCAATCTTGATCAACACTGCTGCAACCACGACTCTGGTATCATCTAGCTTTGATATAAATCACGTACTCCGGTGCCAACCTGACTCTGATACTAATTATTGGAGATCTTATACCATTTATTGCAGTAGAAAGAAAGAAGAAATAAAAGAGATAATCAAATACGTAGATTAGACCAAAGTCTAGCTCCATGGGGCATGCAAAGCTTCACTATAATAAAAATAATTACAAGAGGAGATCACACACTCTCAACTCTCATAAATTTTTCTCTTTCAACAAGAAGCTCTCATCTCTTATCTCTTACAAAAGCTCTCATAAAAAACTCAAAAAGATCCTCTTTCGACTCCACCTGAGGCTCTGGCCGCTACTCCGACTCTCTTTATAGCTCCTCTATCTCTTAGCTGCTCACTATCGACTTCAGCCGACTACTCTTTGTTCCATGGGACATTACCTCTGTCCCTCGGCCCATCTGCCCCTCAAGGGCCCAAAACCCGTTGCAGATAGAAATGCAACCTCTATTAGAACTTACAAATGTTCTTGTCCATTTGATCATGATCGCAAGCCATCTGAACCCTCTGATCATGTAAACATCACCCGGATCGCTCCTTAGCCATTCGATTGTGAAGAGAATAGTTATGAGCTGCGATATTTTCTCCCTACACTGCATCAGTCCACGATGGTCGCATGGACCACGATAGCTCCCACGGTCCACCATGGATCGCACCAAAATCCCGCTGGGCCACACGCACGCACCTATTCCCTGTGCTGGGCCGTGCGCCTGCGCGCCCATGCTAGGCCGCCCCCATGCCTGGGCCACGCATCCTTTAGACCGTGCCCTGCTACGAGCCTGCATATGCTATGCCTCTGGGCCTCCGCACCATCATGCGCTGCGTTCTGAGCTCCTCCATCTTAATTTTCTTCTATAGATCAAATTCGAGGCACCAAATCCCAACATTAAGTCAGTTGGAGCCTAAGAATAATAGAAGAAAGAGAATAAGAGAATAAGAGCACAGAAGAGTTTTTTAGAATTGAGCTTACCTAGGGGTTTCCTTGTTACCTCTTTATATAGAGATAGTGTGATAAGCTATCACACTAGAATTTGATAGGCCATTTGGCTCCTAATCTCTTTGGTTGGTAAGCCACGATTTGTCAGGTTGTTGGAGTGAAGAACGTATCCACTAACTCAGAGGTCAAGATTGTTAGTCATGTGTGTCAGATGCTTATCGTGCCCATGTTCTATTGGGAGATTCCAAGGATCACCTATGTAGATATATGGTCTGATGTTCCAAGTTCATGTTGAGCCAAGGTCCTGCCTCGGGTCGACACTTGCATAGGTTTGTCGGACTATGCTCCTCGTCATTGGGAGGATCCTACCCTCGGGGTCAGTAGATACCAAGTTAGGAGGTCGGGCAGAAGCCAAAGCTGATGATGTAGCATTGCTTTGCTTTGGTTTCTCAAGTCTCTCCCTGATCCTCAAAGCCTCCTCATCGGTGAGTACTCGATCATAATCCAAGAAGGAGATGTCGAGTCGAATGGTGGATAACCTCTACAATACTTATTCTCCACTCTCAAGTCTGAAGTGATTTTATTACTTCAAATGAAGGAAGTAGTCGATTACCAAACTAGTTCTTCGATCGCCGACCCGACCTTCTCTCTCTTAGATATTTAGTCGGTAGCACTTGTTGAAGAAAATCCTAGGGCATCAGTAACGCATCACTTCATGAATCTCACTACATTTATGAGGAATGGGCAGCTCATGGCGTTGCATCATAATGGCTCACAGAGGAAAATATAGGAGTCACTTTTGGGCCCGTTGGGATTGCCCATGTGTCGTATGTTGGTAGGTCCACATCGTGTCTTATGGATTAGCCTATGCAGCTCACTCTGGGATTGGTGCAACGAAGAATCATGTGATTTGGTGTTTTCAATGCATGTCAGGTGTCAAAATCTGATGGCACAGGGCTTGAATCTCGACCGTTCGATGAGGCCAAGTCGCCATCACCATCTTAACCTGATCTCTATGGGGATGTTTGGGAAGATCCCAATAAGGTCTTGTCCGAAGTTGATATCTAGTAGATTTGTGATAATTTTATCAAGTCACCATCGTCATCTTAATCTGATCCCTGTAGGGATGTTCGAAAATATTCTGATGAGATCTTGTCCAAGGTTGACATCTAGTCGATCCATGGCAATTTTACCAAGTCACCATCATCGTCTTAACCGATCCGTATAGGGATGTTCAGAAAGATCCCAATAAGATCTTATCCAAATTCGATATCCAATTGATCCATGATAATTTTGCCAAGTTGCCGTCATTGTCTTAACTTGATCCCTATGGAAATGTTCGAAAAGATCCCAATGAGGTCTTGTCCGAAGTCGATATCTAATTGATTCGATGCTATTTTGCAAAATCACCATTGTCATCTTAACCCAGTTTCTATGGGAATGTTTGGGAAGATCCTGATGAAATCTCATCCGAAGTCAATATCCAATTGGTTCATAGCAATTTCGCCAAGTCACCATCATTGTCTTAACCCAATCCTTATGGGGATGTCCAAGAAGATCTCAATGATGTCTTGTTTGAAGTCGATATCCAATCGATCCATGGTAATTTTGCCAAATTACCATCATCATCTTACCCTAATCTCTATGGGGATGTTCGAAAAGATCCTAATGATATCTTATCTAAAGTCGACATCCAGTCAATCCATGGCAATTTTGCCAAGTCGCTATTGTCATCTTAATCCGATCATTATGAGATGTTCGGGAAGATCCTGATGAGGTCTTGCTGTTGAGGTTCTAACTTGAGTCAGGATTTCTTCTTATGACCAGAGCCTCACTGGTCACCATTATGGAGGTCTTAGCTACAGCCACGATATCTCCATGAGTTCGACGCTTTTCAACCTTGTCACTAGGGTTGAATATCCCACATTGGATTTTTTCAACCATCATCCTCCAAGGACCAAGGCTGCACTTGGTTGTCTCGGGTATGCTTCTTATGATGCTGGTCATTCTTGATAGTTAATATTAGTCGATTGTTTCATGCATTCACTTTGATAGAAAACCTGTAATAGAGTCTAAGAAAATATTTTATTGATATAATCAAAAGGTGCCAGACTCATTAGAGGACGTTTTCATTGGAGGGAAGCAAAGTTTCCTGCACACTATCTCTCTACCCCCTAGCAAATCTTCTGTCACCTGGCTGCCTATGACTCCGAAGATCATGTTAATAACATCATCCATGGGTCGGTTGTCGTTGTTCTCCTTATCGGACTGGTGTTGAGATAGCTCCTCAGACGGTCGGGCCTGACACGGTCGGACATACTTTTCAAGTTAATCTCTATGGATTAGGACTTCAATCTCATCCTTAAGTGGGAGGCATTCCTCAGAGTTATGATCGTGGTTATAGTGGAAGCAATAGTATTTCTCCTTGCTCCTCCTGATCGGTGGGTTTTATCAATTGGGGTCAGTAAGATATCTCCAAAGCCTCAATTTCTATCAAGATCTTGGCGAGGGGGTATAGTTGTTGAAGTGCTAAGGGGATTCCTCGACCTAAGGCTCTTCAATGGTCAGGAGAGCCCTTCTCCCATCAAGCCCACATGAGGCTCTTCTTGGCCTCACTTCTTATTGGGCATCTTCTTCCCTTCAGCTTGCTTCCGCATGGCCCGGGCTTCCTCTTCTTGTGTGTATTTTCGAGCGCATGCAAGTAGGTTGGCATAATCCGTCAAAAATATTTTATCAAGAGAGAAGATGAGGTACTCATTCCGAAGTCATCGCTTGAGTGCTGACATAACCACCGACTCGTCGAGGTTGCACAATTTAAGTGTGGGGGTGTTGAAGTGTACCACCTGATCACACAATGACTCGCTCTCTTCCTGCTGAATGGAGAGAGGCTATCGATATTCTTCATCTATGCTTGGTTGTTACTGAAGTGGGCAAGGAACAACCTTGCAAGCTGTTCAAAAGAATGAATGGATTCTGGGTGGAGTTTCGAATAGCATGCTCGCGCTAATTTCTTAAGGGTAGCTAGGAAGCCAAAGCAAAGGAGAGTGTCTAAAATGCCCTGAAGCTTCATGAGGGCTTTATAGCCCTCCAAGTGATCGAGGAGATCCGAAGAGCCATTGTATGGCTCTACCTGAGGCATCTTGAACCGATCCAGAATCGATTCCCTCAGGATGTTGTGAGAGAATAGGGGCCGAGAGATGAAGTTAAGACCATCGTCATTTCAATGACTCCCATTCTGGGACTTCGCCAAGACAGCACTCAACGTCTTAGACCTTCTGCTCGAGCTCTTTTCCTAAAAGGAATTTTTGAGGGGTGAGGAGTAGTCTAGAGTGGAGTCCCTACTGGAGGAGGAGAAGGATTAGGATTATCGCCATCAGTCTTCCTCCCTTAGGCTATGATGGGAAGGTGACTAGTAGGGACCAGAGGTGAGGGCAGAGTGGAGGGTATGCCAGGGAACGATTCTGGGCTCTTGGGGTGCGACTGGCAACTGTTCCAAGAGGGAGCCATCTAGTGTGGCAGCTTTAGGGATCAAGGCTGTTGGATTTCGGTCATGCAGTAGAATATGAATTTTAAAAATTTAAACATGTAAATCAAAAATTTTAACAATTAAAACTGTCAAAACGGAACTCAAATCTTAGAATCACCTTGTAGATGTCGAACAAAACAAAAATTCAAGCATGCAAAGAGTTAGAAACTTATACTTCCTCAAATAAGTAATATGGTAAGAAGGTGATCTCCATGAGACTCTAAAATAGAAGTCCTTCAATGATGATCCACATGGAAGATGGTCAAGATCCTTCCCAAATGGTGCACCGCTGCAGCCATTTCTTATAAAACACTGCCGGCTTCTTCTCAAAGAACGATCGCACCAATGCACTATTATCTTCGATTTCTCCACTAGGATCACACCAAGAGAATTCTCTCCAAAAGTCTCATAACTTAGGATTTGATTTTATACTCCAACACATGAAAAATCAAACCTTAGGACAAGCATACCTCACTTGCTATTTTCTCACCTCTTTTCTTTCTATCTTTTCCACTTAATTTTTCTTATCTTTTTTTTGTATTTTTTATAGATTTTTTCTCTCTTATCACATGCCAAGATCTTTGATTTTTCATCAATTCTCAGCCCTTATCCCATAAGAGGCACCCCATTTAAATAGAAAATGAAGAGGTGTCAAGGAGACCAAAAGGGTGCCAACTCTTGACGCTCCACTTCCCTTACATAGAGAAATTATTTCTTTGATAAATTAAGTAGCACAAAAGAGGCTTCATATAGAAGGACTCTTTCTCTTCTGCATCCCATAATTTTTTATTAATTTTGGCATGTGACATTAAAGGAATCGATGGAAAATAAAGCGATAGATAAGAGTCTTTAAGGAAGAAGGACTCTTCCTCTTCTTAATGCATAAATGAGGGTGGCGGCATTTATTTGGCATGAAAACTAGGGTGGCATGGAGGAGTCCTTTTATACTTAAAACTCTTTCAAGTTAGGTAGGAGTTCAATAAAAATAGACCTAATCCAATCAGGTCAAAGGCAACAGGTTCAGTTTTGCTCAAATACTTTGAACTTAACCTAATTAGAAACTTAAGTAAACATAATGTGCTAGTATATCAAATTAACCTCTAAAATTTATAATAAATTTAATTAAATTAGATCAAGATCAAATTTCAAAGTGTGTGATCCATTAGGTTCCAAATCTAGCCAGCAGTAGATACAAACTCTTGATCTAACCCTAATCCAATCAGATTAGGTCAGCTCAAGTGTCTCAATTAACTAAAACTCTTTCTAATTAATTTTGAATTAAACTCTTTTAATTCTAACAAATTCACAAATCAAGATTGACATCTAGTAAAATATCATGACTATTCGAAAGAGATGAAATTTGATAAAAATTACCAAAATATCCTTTAGTGGCAAGTTATCGTGTAATTCAATCCTTCAGTCAAACAATATCCCAGACGAGCCGTGGGCATGAAATTATGTTAAGCCCAATTGCTTATCTAAATGTATCTCGATCAGAAAGTGATAATTTAGTTGATGATATATTAAAAATTTCTTTCTAATTATCATCCTGCTTTAGCCAAAGTCTTCTAGAATCATCAACCTATGAGATCACATAGGATGTTCGCTCTCTTTATTAGAAGTGATTGATTCTTTATTGACTACTCACAATCTCCATGTACACTTCACTACATCCAGAACATCCTACATAAGGATCAGAGAATCAAGTTAGAAAGTAAACCAAAATATGAATTCATGTACATAAGGTACCATGGTGATCTCAAGTCAAAGGATCACTTGCACAACTTTCACTAAAGAACAATCAGCTGATATGTAAATAAAACTCCATCAGATATTCTCTCGTAGGTCAATTCAGTGAACTCATTCACTAATGAGTACCCACATCCTTATATTAGTATCGCTACACAAGTAGTTTTAAGATCAACCATCCTCACCACTGAGCATACATAGGACGTGCCAGTCTTACCGATATCATTGGTCTCTGACTCAATGAACCAATGACTGAAATATTTAGGTTAAGGCTATCAAAGATTTAGGTCTCATTGGCGTGATCTCATCGTGGTCTTAAAACCATTGCCCAGACCTATAGGATTCATTATAATCTTAAAATAATAATAAGATGCAGCATATAATGAATCAAAAGTCTATTTATTAATTAACAATATCAAATATATTAGTTTAGAAGATAAAATACAGAAAATATCCCATCATATCCCCTATGCGATTGGCTTGTAGAACATTATTCTTTCAAGACTACTTCGTTGCTTGCTAGAGCTACAATACCATGCAAATCAGCATTTAGATTTCCTAGACTAGGGCCTTTAATGGCTGTGGATCGACTGGAGCATGGGGTTGCATTGTGGCAGACTCTCGGATGGCACTACTCCAGCTCACTACAAGAAAATAGTGTAATAGCGATGGCAAACAAGCCATCACTAATAGTAATATTTATCAACTACTTATTACGATAGAATTAAATCCATCACTAAAAGGGTGAAGACTTATTAGCAATGGCCTTTTTTGCATCGTTATAAATTTAATTTTAATAATTAATATTAGTGACAACTTTAGCGATGCAAATTAGCCATCACTAATACTATGCCCTAAAAATTACTCCCATCCCAATCATTTGGTTTCATTCTCTATCACCTCCCCTTCTTCCCCACCTCTGGTCCCCTTCTGCTCTCATCAGACCCCCAAAGCCCCCATCCCTGCACTGCCATCCCCTCCTTGGATCTAACGTCTCTGCACCGAATTGACCATCCCCGAGCCCGAACCTCCCCTTCTTCCCCAGTGCTGTTGGAAACTTGCCGGAGCCCTCATCCTGTGTGCCTTGGCCTCCCCTTCTTAATGACCTCCCCCTTCTTCCCCACCATCGTCCCCTGCCTCCCCCTTCTCCCCCGCCTCCCCCTTCTTCCCACTGCACCATCAGACCCGCACCCCAATCTCTATGTCGTCTCCTCTTCTTCCTTGCGCCACTTGGTGAGTATTAGCGACGGCGTCGCCATCACCATCGCCACACGCCATTTCCTCCTCTTTAAATATATATTTAAATTTAGATTTATTAGATTTATTTAAATTTATAATATTTGAATTTAATTTATGCATGAAAAGCACATTCTCGATCACTGACAAGATCTGGACGAGCACCACTACCATACAAAATCTCGCATCTGGTGGTGCTCTTAAGAGGTTGGAACCACTTCAGAGAGCTCTCTGGTGAGAGTAGCCTCATTACCTTCGATAATAGGGTTCGAGGTCAGGCCACTGTCGGACCGGCTCTACCCCGCTCATCTACTCTGATGGTGGTGGAAGCAACTTAGTGAGTTCTTCGATGACCAATATACTTCTAATGAGTTCTTCGATGACCAATATACTTCCGACAGAGAACATCTACTCCTTGGGGGTAATCGGTAAGACTCGGACGGCAAGTGCTGATGAGCTTGCTTCCAACCCATTACAAATGATATGGGCCGATCCGATTGGGTTCAAGCCGGGCTCGAATCTCATATTTTAAAAGATTTTAGGGTTTAGGCCTGGTCTGAAGCATGAAAATTTTTAGATCAGACTCAGACAGAGGTGTGGTCAGGCCCAATCCGATCCATTTCTAGTCTTATTTACAATGCTGCTTGGTATTTTGGAACCTCTAAGATGAAATTTGCCTAGATGCCATGCTGGTGTGCTAGCATGGTCTAGTCATCTAGTGCACCCAAGTCTGCATGTGTGGGATGCGTGTCTCGACCCTCTCCATTTGTAACGCTGCTCGATACTTTGAAACTCTTTAATTTAAAATTTAAAATATTGCATTGCATAGAACCATAGATCTATCTTTTAATTAATATATATATTCTACAGCATCTATATATTTATATATTCTTATACAGATGGAAGAATTATATACATTGATCAATTGATTGTCTTGTATGGATAATTTAAAAATATAATTAATTCTATAGGTCATTACAGTAATCAAATGATAGGGTGAAGGTTTGAGAAAATTTTAGACAATATTTTTCTTTAGTTCTCTTCACACATCTTATGCCATATGGAAGAGAACTAAGGAAAGATGCTGTCAAAATTTTTTCGATCCCTATTGCATATCATTTGATTATTATACTTGATCTATAGAATTAATATAATTTTTGAACAAGATAAGACCTTCTGTATCTATTAGTTGATGGCAAGATGTAATTATCATATAAGCCATTCGAAATAATAAAATAATCATTTAGCAATTGTCTTGTATTTGTATGTGCAGAATCCTTAGGTAGTGTGTCATGGACCGCCAAGTAATCGACAAGATGATTTCTACTGAATACAAAGGAGGTGTAGAATATTTATGTGATTATGCTTTTGAAAATACGGTACTCTTACATCAAGGACGAACTCATTGCCCTTGTAAGAGATATGGCAAGAGAGAAATACTTGATAGGGATACAATGACTGTCCATTTATATAGGAGTGAATTTATGCTCAACTATAAGCATTGGTACCTACATAGAGAAATGTGAGAGACAGTTGCAAGGGTTAGAAATGAGCAGGACAAGGACACAGATAGAATGGTAAATATGGTTATGAATGCTGCTGGTTCTAAATTTAAATGAGATATGGAGGATGATCTAGAAGCTGGCAGCGATGATTTCTATCGTATGCTGAGAGATGCTGATAAATCACTATGATCAGGATGTAAAACATACACTATGTTATTAGCTGTATCAGAGTTGTTAAACTTGAAGATCCAATTTAATATAACGATCAACTATTATGATAAGATGGTAGCAATCATAAAGAAAATGCTATCAAAAGATAAGAAGCTTGTTGGGAGTTTATATACTTCAAAAAAATTGTGAAAAGATTAGACATGGGATACGAAAAGATAGATGCATATCGTAATAATTGTATGCTTTTTTATAAAGAGGACTAACTGAAGAGCTCATGTGATGTATGCGGTAAAAATCGATTTAAGTCAAAATAAGAGGATAGAAATTAAAAGACATACCATACAAAGTTCTTCGATACTTTTTCCTCACTCTTAGACTTTGGAGGCTCTACTTGTCCAAGAATATTGTTAGCTGGATGAGATGGCACAAAGAAGAGATTTGCAAGTACTCCGATATGATGACTCATCCGTCGGATAGTGAGGCATGAAAGAATTTGATGCTTATCATCCTTTATTTACTCAAGAATCATGCAATATCAGATTAGATCTATCTACCGATGAACTTATATCGTTCAGTCATGTAGTGGCTTCTTATTCATATTGGCCAGTCTTTATTACTTCATACAATCTGCCATCTGGGATGTGCATGAAAGAATATAATATCTTTCTTACATTAGTCATTTCAGGACCACGATATCCTGGTAGAAGCATTGATGTATATGTAAGGTCTCTTATTGATGAGTTGAAATTTTTATGGTGCGAAGGCATACGTACTTTTGATGTATCAAAGAAGTAGAATTTTGTAATGAAGGTTGCATTGATGTAGATCATTAGCGATTTTTTTGCTTATGAAATGCTGTCAGGATAGAGCACTCATGGGAAGCTAGCATGTCCATATTATATAGAGAATACAAAAGCATTTCAACTTGAGCATGGTCATAAGCCCTGCTGGTTCGATTGTCATCCTCAATTTCTCCCTGAGCATCATCCTTTTCGAAAGCAGCGGGATAGTTTCAGGAGGAATAGAGTAGGATGAGGCACCTCTGCGACTCAGTGGTCTAAAAATATTTCAGAGGATATCCCAATTGAACGAAGTCCAGTTTGGTATACCATTTGACGAGCAAAAATCTTGAGGATTCGATAGAACTTATAACTAGGTGAATCGCAACATCTTTTAAAAATTACCGTACTGATCAATCAATTTGATCCATCATAATCTTGACATAATACACATTGAGAAGAATATGTTCAATAATATTTCTATACTATTATGGATGTCAAAGATAAGATGAGGGACAATCTCAAGACCCGAGCAGATATGAAAAACATATACAAGCATTCTCTATTAGAGCTAGTTGATATGTCTTTGGAGAAATTTTTAAAATTGAAAGCATCTTACACCTTAATGAGAGAGCAGTTGAAGGACATATATGAATAGTATAAAATCTTAAATTTTAGATAGTTATGTAAGTAATCTAGTTCGATGCATCAATATCAAATATTACAGATTCTATAGACTAAAGAGCTATGACTGCCATATCTTTGTACAACGATTACTTGTGTTGGCATGGCATAATCTCCTTCCCAATCCCATATGGAGTTCTTTAACCAAGCTTAGTCTTTTGTTCAGAGATAGTTGTGCAACCAAACTATCCATCGACTACATCTCGAATCTTGAGGCTAGCAGTATAGAGACTATATGCAAGTTGAAGAAAATATTCTCTCTTAATTTTTCGACTCTAAAGAGCACCTCGTGATTTATCTGACGTATAAAGCTAGGATCAGAGAACTAATGCAGTACTGGTGAATGTCTATATTTGAAAGATGCATGCACAGTCTCAAGAAGAAAGTAAAAATAAGATCAGAATCGAAGATTCTATTGTGGAGGCTTATATAATTGAAAAAATTTCTAATTTCAGTCGACACTACTTTAACTTTAGTGTGCGGATAAAGCTGATTCAAGTGGGTCAAAATGATGATGGTGGTCATGAGGGATCAGAGGTGGAGATCTCAATATTTGTCTGTCCCGCTCATGAATTTGGACACGAGGTTTGCTGGATATTAACAGATATTAAATTTAATAGGTAGAGATATATGCTTTACTAAACTATGAGGAGGTCGGCCCATATATTGAGTAAGTCTCTATCACAATCTCAACTCTTTAATCACTTATTATTTTATACTTATCTTATGTATGTATAGGTAGTATGATGAGATGCTGAGATGGAACAACCCAAGGATAAGCGAGGAATTAATTCCACTCAGCACTCATGAAACTTTACAAATTGGTTCTACCAGTTGGTAAGTGACCATTGTCATTTCATTTATTTTAATTTCTCCCAAGTTATTCTTTTTTATAATATGCAGGTCATACAAGGGGGCAAATCCATACCTAGGAAGCTAAGACCATAGGTAATAGTGTTATTCTATTTAAGTGTCAATGGTTTGATAACAATAATTATATGAAGATTGATCCACAGTATGGGTTTATTGAAATCAAATATGGATTAAAAGTATATATCAACGACCCCTTTATACTAGCTCAACAAGCTGTTCCAGTGTATTATACTCTTTTTCCATCAAGAGAGAGAAGAAGAAAAGATTGGTGGGCTATATATAAAATTAAGTCTCGAGTCGTTCATTATGAGCTCGAAGAAGAAGAAGAGCTTCATTTATCAGAATGCTTTCAGAAGGATGAAACATTAGGAGTTCATCAGTCTTTAATAGATGCAAGTTGGATATTTCAGGAATTCTCCTACATGATAGCCAACATGAGGAGGTAGATCATACTAAGTTTGTTTAAAGGACAATCTTATCCAAGAAGGTAAAGAAGAGAAAGAAGTGGAAGAAAAAAGAAGAGAAAGAATCCGAATAAGAATCCAGAGGATACCAAACATCTGAAGAGATCGATGAGTAGTCGACCTCAGAAAGAAGGAGTCGACTCCAAGGATAAAGGAGTCAACTCTGACACACTGGAGAAGACTAGCACGCAGCAAGAGTCAAACCCAGGGTAGATGGAGTTGACTCTTGAATAATTGGAGTCGATCTCAGGACAAATGGAGCCATTTTTATCTTTATGGTGTGCTTGTTTATTTGCTTTTTATACTTACCTTACATCATTTCAATTATTACATTGCTTGCCATAATTGTATAATTAATCAATGAATCTATTTATTTTATTTATAGATTACAAGATGACTACTCCTAAAGGATGGAGCCACACTAGCCGAGGAGAGAGCTCCAGGGATAAAGCTCCAGGGGACGTATGGGAGGCCCTCTATGACTAGTGGAGCAGTAAGGAGTACTCCGATAGATAGCAAAGGGTTTGACAAAATCGGATCATCTAGTAGGATCTGATCAAGCACACCGACGGCTCCATTGACACATATGTTATAATAGATATATTGATAAAAATTCTAAACTTATATTAATCTTATATTTAATTGATCATATATTCATTTTTATTAACTTATTTATTATTTTTTGTAGACATGGTAGCTAGGTCATGTACCACAGCAGCTGTAGATGTGGGAGGCTACACATCAGTCTAAGAGGATCGATGATTACTTAGATTCTAGATCCAAACGGATCATGATAACTTAAAAATTATTTATTAAGTTTTATATATATTTATATGTATAATAGCACTAATAACTTTTAAACTGTATAGGTAGATTATGTAGAGTACGTCGTAGCACGGCATAGTGAGGACCATCCTCTCGGCCCCTCCTTGACCTCGAAGCTCGAAGGATGGTTCAGGGGCACCGGTGGAGTGAGCAGGAGCTGGATCATAGGGTTCGGGTATAGCTTCGACCATCCAGCAGCTTGCTGATCTTCGACGTTCTCCTCTCAGTTCTCGATGATCCAAACATAGGGTGATGTACATGTCGAGGAGGTCGTATAGAGACTTTTTTGCCAGTGACCTCAAAGCTTTCGGGACATCGTCCACGATATGGTTGTTGAGATACTTCAGGACACATCTGTGCGATCAGTTGAGCTCATTGTCACTGCCATCACAGCAGATAAGTCAAATAGTATTAATAAATTTTTTTATTTATTTTAAATTTTATATTTAAAAGCTTCAAATAGTTAGACTTGAGTCGGAAGAAGGAGATCTAGGGGTCAAAAATCAATCTACCTATTCGATAGATGGGATGGAGGTATAGATATGTCCGTATCATCGAATGAGATGTGTACGAACAATCCGTTCGAGAATCGAAGGAGTATATCAAAATATATCCCTCTGTGTCGGTTTAGGCTTGAGGTGGGAGGGAGGGGTACCGAAGAGATCAAAATTCAATCTAACTATTTAATGAATGGATCTAAAGTGTCTATAGCTCCATATCATTAAATGAAATGTATAGAAATAATCCGTTCGAGAATTAGAGGAGTATATCGAAATATATCCCTTCACACCGGTTTAGACTTCAAGTGGGAGAGAGGGAGTACTTAGAAGGTCAAAATTCAACTTAACAATCTGATAGAGTACTGGCTAGAGATATCTATAGCTCTATATCATCGAATGAAATATATAGGAACAATCTATTTGAGAATCAAAATAGTATATCAAAATATATTTTTTCGTAAAGATTTAGACTTGAGACGCATCAATTACTTTAGTTTTATAATTTCAATTAATTTAGTTCTAAAGTTATTAACAATATTTATTTTTTTTATTACAGGATACTGAAACATTTGTCTCTCATCCATCTGCTGCTGTAAAGAACAAACAAGAGCAGGAGGAGAAGGAGGAGGATCTCCATTGATTTTTTTTAGTTTTGATGTATTGTATTTGATATTTGAGCAATATTATTTATACAATTTAATTTAATATAATATATAATATTAGTTTTTATTTATGATGATGATAGTTAATTGTTAGTTGTTATAATATCCATAAATATATATTACTTATTAATTTAATTATAATTAATTTTAATAAATATAATTACTTGTTAATTAAATTATAACAGGTCTTAACAAATATAATTACTAAATTTTTTAAAAAAACTTATTATTAGTGATGGCTATTACGACGGTAAAGCCATCACTAAAGGAACTATTAGCAATGGCTTATTAGAGATGGAGAAAATCATCACTAATATTTTTTAAAAACTTTAATTAAATTTGAAAAAAATATTATAAGTGGCAAAAGCTGTCACTAATTACCATCACTACTACTAATTATTAGCAATGATATTTTGCCATTGCTAATATACACCTTCAGCATCGAGCTTCTTTTGATGATTTTTTAGCGACGGCTTGTGTCGCTAATACCATTAACGACCGCATGTCTATTATTAGCGACGGCATCTGGCCATCGCTAATAATCAATTTCTTGCAGTGGCTATGGCGAGAGGATCATCGGAGGGAGGTGGTAGAGTTGTGCACTCTCATCCTTGTCATGCTTTCTTTTCTCTTCAATCGAACTAATGGCCTTTCCTCTAGCGCCAAT
Organism: Elaeis oleifera; assembly: GCA_000441515.1. NCBI lineage: Eukaryota > Viridiplantae > Streptophyta > Magnoliopsida > Arecales > Arecaceae > Elaeis > Elaeis oleifera. The sequence continues at coordinate 31,214 of KE505422.1, forward strand.
CTATTACTGCAAAATTTTAGATGGATTTGGATGCGATTGGGGTCGGGCACTGTTTAAGGCTCAAAGTGCAAAAGGGACCTGCAAGAGCAGTCCACAATCATCATGATTTTTTGGTGGGGACCCTCCAATACTTAAGTCAGCTAAAGCTTAAGAACAATGAAAAAAAATGAGAGAACAAGATCAAAAAAAAGTCCTCTGGGATTGAGCTTATCTGGGGATCTCCTTGTTATCTCTTCATATAGAGATGGCATGATAACCTATCACGCCGAAATCCAATAGAGTATTTGGCCCCTAATCCCTTCGGTTGGTAGGCTACGATCTATCAGGCCCTTGGAGCAAGGAACTAGGGTCAGGATTATTAGTCGTGGATGTTAGATGCTGATCATGCCCATGTTCTATTGGGAGATTCCAAGGATCTCCCATGTGAATAAATAGTTCAATCTTTTTGAGTTCGATGCTAAGCCAAGGTCCTGCCTCAGGTTGGCACTCGCATAGGTATGCAGGACTATGCTCTTCATCGTTGGGAGGATCCTACCCTCAAGGTCGGTAAATATCGAGTTAGGAGGTCAAGCAAAAATCGAAGTCGATGATGTAGGATTGCTTTGTTGTGGTTCCTCAGGTCTCTCCCCGATCCTCGAAGCCTTCTCAGCGGCAAGTACTCAATCGTAATCCGAGGAGGAGATGTTGGATCGGATGGTGGATAACTTTCACAACATATGCTATTGATGTTTCTTCAGGCTTTATGGTTCACGGTTCTGCAAGTGATGATGACACATGTTCTTTGATTGATTTCAATCTCCCCTATTGGGTCTTCTAGTGAACCCCGTGACTCATACTCCCTCACAAAATAATAATAATAACAAAATAAATTATAGAAATACTCCTATAAATTTGAGTTATTTACATGACATCAAAATTTAAAATTATAAATTAATCAATAAATTTTAAATTTGTTGCAATATACCTCAGCTGTCTATCTCTATTATAAAATATTATCAGATGAATATGACAACTAAACTTTTATAAAATTTCAAAATTATCCTTCTTATTAATTTAGCAAAGGACTTGTTTGGCATGAGTTGAGAGAAAAGGGAATCACATGGATGCAGTATTTGAAATCCATACTAGCGAATACTAATAAGGGACTAAGTGCTTGGAGATCTGTGAGGTAGATGGATCACAAAGAATAAATTACTTTAAGAACTGTGTAAGTAGATGAATGATAGAAGATGGAGTGTCTTAAGATCTATGAAGATAAATAGATGATAAAGATAGAGCGTTTTGAGATATATGCAAGAGCAAAGAATGGAGTACTTTGAGATCTATGCAAATGGATGGATGATCGAGGATTGAATACTTTGAGATATATATAGGTAGATGGATAATAAAAATAGTGTATTTCGAGATCTATTTAGGTAGATAGTTGCTAGAGGATTGAGTACTTTAAGATCTATGTGAGAAAGAGTATTTTGAGATTTGTGTAAGCTAACAAATTATAGAGGATGGAGCACTTTGAGATCTAGGCAAGTAGATGGATGATTAAGGATAGAGTGCTTTGAGATCCATATAGATGGATAGTAAGAATGTAGTGTTTGAAATCTATATAGATGGATGGATGACAAAGGATAGAATGCTTTGAGATTTGTACAAGTAGATAAATGATGGAGGATGGAGTGCTTTAAAATTTATACAAACAAATGAATGATTGATGATGAAGTACTTTGAGATATGTGGAGACGGATGGATGATAGAGGATGAAATGCTTTGAGAGCTATTTAGATTGATGAATGATAAAAGATAGAGTCCTTTGAGAGCTGCGCAACTGGATGGAGATTAATAATATAGTGCTTCAAGATATGTGTAGATGAATGGATGATAGAATATGGAATGTTCTGAGATTTGTATGGATGGATGGATGCATACATGCCATCTAGCATAGAAGGTCAAAAGAGGAATTTTTTTTTTTGCATGAATCCATCATTGAATCATCCATCACATAGATCTCAAGGCACTTCACACTCAATTATTCATCATTTGCACAGATTTTAAAATGATCAATATGGGATCTAACGGTGGATTCGCATGAAGGAACAGAAATCCTTCTTTCACACAAAAGGTACAAGCCCAATCAAGTTTTCCATTTTTTTAATAATATTTTTTTAATAAAATATTCTCAAACTACGATGGGTTGAAAATTATTTTTTATTTTACTATGTCACGTAAATCGTGGGTTCAACCCATGATTCCAGTGCCACCTCAGCTGAAATCGTGGGTTCAATCTACGATTTCAAGTCCACATGTCCATCCGATGTAGACCAAAAAATTTAAAATCGTAGATTTAACCCATAATTTGACTGAAGTCATAGGCTGAGCCCACGATACCATTCCCTTTTTTTTATCATTTCTCCTTCTCCCTCGTAATCCGTGCCCCTCCCGCGTCCGTCACCACCACCCCCACCCCACCTCCTAGCACCGTACGCCACAAAAAAAAATCTCCCCACAATACACCGCCCACCCACTCTGCTCTCTTCTCTAAGATCTCTGTGACCACCGCCACCATGCCCCCCACCGCCCTCCTCCCCACCCTCTTTATCCACCATAAAAATAAAATAACAACCTCCCTCCCACACAACCTATGCCCGCTTCTCCCGCCACCCCCC
>KE505422.1:54194-66849 GCA_000441515.1 Elaeis oleifera
GTGTGTGTGTGTGTGTGGAGAGAGAGAGAGAGAGAGGAGGGAGAGAGAGAGGCCTTCTTTGTGTTCCTTGGTCTTTCCATGCACATTTTATAGGATCTCCTCTTGATGTCAAAATACTTGCTATTGAACCTTTGGCCTATGTTCTTAATGCTCCAAAGGGCATTTGGATAAAAGGCAAAATCTATTCCCACTACTATCACATGCAGCCCTTCGCATGCTGAGGTGGTCCAATATGAGACACGCTATGTCTCATTTATCACCGACGGTGCCACTAATGCGGCGAATTTTGTACGGCCACATCAATTCTTAAGCTGTGTGCTTAAGAGTTTATTCCGATGTATACGACTGCTGGATGATAGTATTGCCTGGTGTAATTTCGTATTTGCTCGGAAAGCACATATTACTTTCCAGTACTTAGCCTTGGGAGTTATATCATGTGGGGTTAGCTTCACCAAAATCTTCCCTTGCAGGAACATCAATGAACCATCAATGTAAGATCAAGTGCATTGCCAGACCAGGCCAGGAATGATACCCATTAGAAGTGACGATGACTTCAGTTTCATGTTGGAATCAACATGTGCTTGCAGAATCTGCGGTATTATGCGCAATCAGTTTTGAGTTTAATCATCCACTAGGTTCTCACCCTTATGTTTATGTTGGCCATCTAAACTCACCAGCCGCTTCAGCATGTCTCACCAAGTCTTTCGTATAATGCAATATAAATTAATAATTGTTCTCTCTAGTGATTCATTGCTTTGATGTACAACAAAAAAGATTAACGTTTGTTAGACTTACCGACATCAAGAAGGCAACCTGATTCGTCTGTTTGTGACGCTTCTTATTGCTGATGGATGTGGGAGGTGGTTATGTCTTGGAGCTGAACGAGACAGGATCCAGTGTTCTAAGCGATGTACTTGGGTCTCACTTCGTCCGCTAGGAGGTTCCAGAAGGGGACAAGATGGGCAAAGCGCATGAACCGCTTTCAAGTCCACGTTGTTTGCCTAGCAAGGCTTGCTCTATATCGTCTTAAAGCCGTAATATGTTCGAGGCCAGAGCCGATTAACCTGATCTTGACAAAAGCTGAATCTATAACCATTTTCTGCGAATAAATAGAGTGTATACAAACTCAAAGTACCACCTGGACTGAAAGCACTACTGTTTTTTTTGTGGTAGTATCCAATCCAGCATACGATGAGAACCTGAAGTCATTGTTTTTCTTCTAAACAATAGTCTCTCTTTCTTTTGTTTCTTCTTCTTCTTATTTTTTTCTGTTAAGAGCAAGGAAGGGAATAAAGTCCCGGGGCCGCACCACCTAAGGCTCTAACTCAGGAGTCAGAACTTCCACCAAGGACCACCCAGTTAACACAAGGTGGCTTCATGTATCAACAAAGTTGAATTCATTTAATACAAACAACAATCTCATCAAGCTAATTAGCAAATGTTTAATTTTCTCTCCATGAAAACTGGATATACAAAACATGGATGCAATATAATACACGAGCGAGCGAAATTCTGTCACGGCTCGCCATCCCATTCCTAACTTCCGCTGATGATTGCTGCTGGCTTTTAAAATTTTCTCCTATACATCCAGAGGCTTCTTTTCTATAAGAAATATATGGCTTGAATCAGACATCACATATCGCCATTTTAACATGTCCTTTCTCTTTCTCTTTCTTCCCCCCTTTTTTCACCAAATTCTCCCTCATACATTATCACTTGAGGAAGAGTATATCCATGGTCTTTCCTGTGGAAGCTTTTCAAGTTCCACCGAAGCACCACCTTGGTCGGCATTTGCACTGCCAATGCCTTCAGCCCTTTTGAGATCATTTAGAGCTCGCCTTGCATATACAGTGAAGGCAATTGTTATGACAATGGCTATGACAAAGGATACAATATTGTAGACTATCTCCACAGGTGTCATGGAATAATTGCCATATTTCATGTCTGCCAAAGTCCTTATTAGCCGTCCACTGCTCCAGAACATGAAAAGAAAAGGTGGTTTAGAAAAGAGAATAAAGCTGCTAAGAAATATTACAATTTTCCTTGATAAAAGGAAACACTCAAAATCCACCACAAGCCTGGCCTGGTGATCAAACATGCCCGGAGATGCAGGTTAGCCAGTTCTGATGTTCAAGTTATTTAATGCACAATATCATACAACATATTATTATTTTAAAACATGTTGTGGCGTAAATTATGAGGGAAAACGGTTGAACCTATAGCAGTCTTACTTCAATATCGAGGTCCATGTTGCTAAAGGAAGATATTAGACAAATGCATAAAAAGTGAAACGAGGTACCTAAGCAGTATCAACTATCAATGTGGTTCGAAGACATGAGTGCATTAGCTCCCCAAAGAGAGGGATATCCTAGTTACATGTTTGTCTTTGCCCTTAGATCAAATGACAAGAAATTCAATAAACCTTGCACAGTTTGTTTTTTTGTTTTTTTTTGGCTTCAAATGCTATTTTGGAAACATATATTCATTCTACCAATTATGCAAAACTCACTGACCTATAGATGTAGATAAAAGCTTCTGGAATCATCCCAGCAATTGAACCAACTAAATAAGGCCCAAATCTCATATTTGTCACCACTACGGCATAATTGAAGACCGTATAAGGAAATGGTGAAATTCTAAACAGTGCAACAACTCGAAACTGTCGGAACCAGCTCCCTTCTCCAGCCAACCTAAGAACAGCTGTCTGCTGAGGCCATCTCTTCAGCCATGACTGTATTATGAAACAGAAATATAGAAGTTCATTGAGAGACATCCTTGATACTAGAATGAAGGTAGCCATATGGAACTGAGAGGACTTACATATATACGTTCACGGAAAAATAAGCCAATCAAATAGGGCAATACCATGCCAATTGTAGTCCCTACCATGATTATCACAAAACCGAGACCATACCCAAAAATCATTCCTGCCAGCCACATGGAGGGACCAGAAGGGATCAAAACAACTGGAAGAAAGCTAGGGAGGCAATGAGCACAAGGGCAAGAACAGGCCGGCCAAAGGCAGTTGCTTCCCATTGCATAATTGGCAGGAGAACCTACAAAATTATTCAATTGAACTAGTACATGTAAGATAAAGATAATAATACTAAAATGAGATTGACATTACTTTTTCCTCCTATAAGAGGAAAAGCCAGATAAATTCAATACCTTGCTGAATGAGAGGATTGAAGAAGCATATTGGAGATACTAAAAACAGGTTGCAAGAAGGTAATACTGATATATTTCTTATGTGTACTGAATTTCTAATATTCATGCGACAGTACATCATGAAATCACATAATTGCACAGGCTTTCCATATATTGTTTTATGTATGAGAGTATACCATATCATGACCAGCTGGAAGCGATACCCTTAAAAAGGAAATTAAAAAAATTACAAGTTCCGCACCCAGACAAATTGCAAGCACACAAACATAGACAAGACCAATGCCCTATTTAAAGTTAGAGAAATGAACGTCAAAGAAATAACCAGCAGTGATTTTGCACATAGCACATCTGCATCTACATGTACTGGATGCTCAAAAAACATGCTGAGTAATAAAACTTAATAAACATGGAGAGACCAGCCAGAAGATTTGATTATCTAGTAACACGACCATCTATATCTTTTAATCCTTTAAGTGTGTATACCGTCCATAACCCGCAATTCTCATGATCTACCCTCTCCTTCTCTTATTGTTTAAAATCAAACCCCTCAACAAAAACATACTACATTCAACATTCAATTATGGAATAGGAGCCGATCCTGACCATTCTCTTCTCTATTTAGTCCTCCGGGATCTGCATCTTTTCTCATCCTTCGCGGCAGCAACACCATCTAATACCTCCAAATCTGCTGCTTGAGTGACTTCTTCTCCATATGATTATCATAGGTATGAGTTCAGATATATCCACATTTTCACTCCACCGTTCAAATAGTCTTGGGAATGTTCTAGTTTCTCAAATACTTACTAATGACAACTAAAGTTACCTGGTTTTGAGCCATGAAAATGGTACTCATGGCCAAAAAGCAATACAGTTTTTCTTTTTTCTTCTTTTTTTTTTTTTTGTTATGAATCTCCTCTCCAAACTTCAATCTAACAGTCAACTGTTCTCACAATGGGAAAGTTGCAATCAAACGGTTTATTCTTGGCTTCTTGATTCATCTTCACAGATACTGACAGTAGCATTATGTATGCTGATTCTGCCCATGAGGTCTGGAATGACCTCTGTGGTCATCTCTCAAGAGAACACCTGCAATGTTTACCAAATTGCTCATTCTATTGCCACTCTTCAACAAGAATCCTCTTTGATGACCGGATTAGATCTTTAACTTGGCAGGGTCCACCAACTATTAGAAGCTAGGAGCTTCCATGGACTGTTGCATCTCCTTGAACAACCAATCACATCCAAACCGGTGGTTATCAGTTGCCTGATATAGATTCAGGATCAAAGAGTTATACAATCACACTCTAGCTCAAAAATTTTGTCAAGGTTTGCTTCAGATCAGGTAAAAATGCATGCAAATGCACTCATCAAAGTTGGATATGAGATTTATTTTAAAGCCCAACTACTGAACTTCTTTATAAGAAGAAAGGCCACATGAGCAACCTGCTTTCACATTTTATAGGGACAACAAAGTCAGAAACTCAAAAAAAAAGGGGGGGGGGCATGGGCTAATGCTGGAACTACCTTTTCAAAAGCAAATGGGACTCCCCATTTCACGAATGTGAAAGCAAGTAGTATCAGAAGCAAGCAACAGGATAAAAGCTTTATCCACCAGATGAAGGATTTAGACTTTGATTTCTCAAGTGCCTGTTGAGAATTAATGTCAACTGTTCTTGACTCATTTGGTGCAACCAGCCTTGCATATTCACTGTCCTCCCGTGTATTCTGCTCAGAATTTTCACTATTCTTTTCCAACGTCTCAGATGAACTCGACATCATTTTAATGCTCTTGAAAATCTGTTAGAAACAGACAGAAACAACAAGAAAAAGGTCAATGACATCAAGACAGATCGATGGGAAAGAAATTCAAGGACCTTAGAACATCTACTTAACCTGATTCCATCCAAATAGAATGAAAATGGTTATTCTAAGCCAGATGAAACCAACAGACAGTATGCTGGTGTAAGATTATCATAATTTTTCTTTTTTTTTTGGTTGGGTGGGGGGTTGGTGTTGGGTGGGGGCAAGCAACATAAATGCAGTGATATGTAAAAGCTTCATTCTTCTACAACAAGATCTGCAAAGGACATACAATGATAAATAATAACAGTTTAGTTATTAATAAAACTCAAAGTTTGATAATTTAAACCTGGTATACATTATGGACCCTTTCCCTATCAGGTTAAAATTTTGGATTAAATTGGTATTTAACATAGTATCATAGCTCAAATATATTAGAGTTCATGAGTTCAAATTCCCTCGAGTCTAGTTATTTATTCAATTATCCTCGGTTATCTATTAATCTGATTTCAATTAGTTTTGACTCAGTTATCCCTCCATGTGCTTGGTCCAAGCCACACATGAGACATTGTTAAGCCTAATATACACTATTCACCCTTCCTTATCAGGTTAAGCTTTTGATTAAATTGGTCAGTTACCATAGCTTCACTTAATCTATGCACATCTAAATGTGTGCTCATTCTCAAAATCCATTAGCAGTGCTCATGTTTAGAATTCATGTCATGTTTAAACTACCTGGATCCCTTAATCATCAAAATACAGTTTATATCAACCGATTGGTAATCATCCTTACAGTTACCATATACTTTGTTTAAACAGCCTCGATATTTTAATATATGCACCAAGGTCCCCAATCTTAGTACTAGATATCATTGCTTCAGCATGGTCCGGTCAAGATGGTACATGCCCTGTAGCAAGATAGCTTCCAACCCTTTTTTCTCCCTTTGTATCACAATATCAACCGAAACAGGATGATACAAATCAGTACAATATGGTACACACCCAATTTCAAGTAGTATTAGGCGATACGAGGTGGTTCCGCTCAGTTCAGACCAGTTCAGCTCATATAATGAACCAAACCTTAGTACCATATTGGTATCCTATCGGTACTATACGGTATGGTCAATACAAGTCAATATGGCGGACATTGATATGCACCATCATACCATATAACTCTTCATCCCCTAGTACAATTCAAATGTAAATAGATAAGTTGCACATGAGTTGCCATTACATTCCGAGGCCATTAAAGGTTGAAATAATATGAAAATTTTTTATCTAAACATGTATGATTATTGAAAACCTGAAAAGGGTATTTCATGTTATCTACCCTCAGAGGTTCTACTTCCTCTACTTTGCATGTCCTCACCCAAGAAAGGAGTCAGCTGACTAGGCATATAAACAAGGTAAGCTCAATTAAGCCAATCCAATCCCAGCACCTTTAAGGGAGGTACAAGGCAGTTTTTGATGTAGGTTCATAATAGCCATTCCAGCTAATGTGCTGGTCCCCTCGATCTAAAGATAGAATGCACAACTCAAGACTTCATCTCCACCAGTTTCACCTCTTAACTATCTCAAAACATTTCTACAAAAGCTAGTCATAAGGGATTCTTAGATTTCCATCTACTCTAGCATTAAACGCTGTTGCTTGTCTTTGGACTCTCTAGAATTACAATTTAACTTAAACAGCTCCAGCTTGGCTCATTCTATGAATGAGCGAAGCCTAAGCCATCCAATTTAAATTTGAGTCAAATTCGAGCCATTTAAGTTCTTTTAAGAGATTTGGTTAAAGCCTAAGGTTCTTAAGTTTTCATATACTTTTAAGCTAATTCCACTACCATATCTTCGTATTATAACTGAAATACATTCTACTCTATTTGTTAGATAGAAATGTAGTCTACATTATGTTGATTACGTTACTCTTTTTCTATAGATAATTGTTAGAATAATAATAAATTATTATTTGGATTTCAAGCATCATCAAGCCAAACTCAATTGAGCCGGGCCTAGCTCTATCTCAGCTCAGTTACTAATCAAGCGATCCCTTATCAACCCAAATTTTGAGCTGAATGGTGGATGCTGACAAAGGGCTTGACTTTAGCAAATTACATCCCTATGTTACTATTATCTTCCAAAGAAAGATCCCAGTTTTAAATTTGATAACATTGCCTTGACCAAGCCATCTGGCTTTCTCCAAGAACATGTCTTCATTTTTCATTCAGTTATAGCTGGTAAGTTTGATTGTCAACACACTTCCTCAAATCATTAGGGGGGAAAACTCATATAATGTCATGATTAATAAAAAGGGGCTTTTGTCTTGACATAAATCAATCACATGTCAGCTATTTAACTCAAGATTGTAGTACTGGAGATTAGCATCATGGTATATCTGTCTTCTTCACACTAAATAAGTATAGCTAAAGAGTTTTAAATCTAACTTTACAATAATCAAGAAGAAAAAAATATAGTGAATACTGAACCAACCTTCACCCTGGCAACCCTCAAAAAAAATTGAAAAGAGAAAAAAGATAAAAATAAAACTGAAGGTAAATCATAGACCAAGATTCTACAAGAATGGAGGAGGAGGAAGGTAGTTGGTAACAAAGCATAAGAATGCAAGAATATAAGTAAATCAGGGTGTTAGCTGAAATGGTGTTTCAGGATACAGACATCAATGAGAGATCTCACATGATGGAGACTATAAAGCTTCAAGCTTGGCAAATTACCAAATGAACCTAAAAAATATGACCTTCATAGTTTAACTTTAGGCTGATGAAGCTGGGGGCACAATGCCAACAAAAAATGCAACTCATGTGTATCATGAACCTAATGTCTATATGGAGGCATTCAATTGATAATTTACCTATTTAAATGTGTGTTATTACTCACTGGAAAGTAAAGTCCACAACTTTCTGGTCCTTAACTGCTCTTAGTTTGATCATCATAGAGGCTGAAAATTCCTCAAAGTTTAAGCATGCCATTACTAATTAGCATGATAACATGTTATTTTATGGAAACTTTAAGTTGCTTTTGGTTTGAAATTCGTTGCTTTTCAATTAATCTTTGTTATTTATTTTATCTTTCTTAAGATTTAAGTAACTTTTCCTATATACAATCAGGAAAAGCTGTTGCATGATAGAGAGTTGAATGATGAAGGTCACATACTTTAGTATTTTGTTATAATCCAATGCCCAAGAAGCCACATGTAAGTATTCCCAAAGCATCTCAGGTCTCTAACAACATTCATAATATAAAAGTTCTAAGTTCTTAAAACACCATCTCTAAGCCCATTGCCTCTTAGTCCTAGCATCATTATCTAAATCACTACATGATAACTCTCAACATAGACATTCTTCCCTCATCCAAAGGAACCTCCTTTGGATTTTGTTATTTGGTTGACAATCATACCTGGATCATAAGCAAGGAGAAAGAAGTAATTGGTTGTATCCTACCTAAACCTAGCATGCCAATATTCAGTATCAAATACTTGATCCACATCTTTACAACTCGAAAAATCATTGCTTCAAAAGAGGCCCATGGACTCGCATGTTTCCCTATGTGCTTGTCTACAAGACAGCAAGTAAACGTTAACACGGCATTGCACGTAAAAACTAGGCAAGAGAAGTTTCACTTTGACATATTACTCCTATAATATTCCAGGAACTGTCAATATGCTAACCCTACTAGGTCAACTACTCCAAAAGCCACATCAAGGCATAAAAAATTCAAATACTTGCCAGATCAATGTTGAGAAGAAAGGGGCAAATGATACATTATCTCATTTTAGTACCATAGGAAAACTTTTAAGAGTGCCCATTGATCAACATCAAGCTGGGAAAGAATAACTGGTGATCTAACTAATTCACTTTCAGTCAAATTACGCACACGAATGCACATATGTATTAAGACAAAGACGGTGCATTGGAGATACAGAAAATTCCTAACAATTTCTTGCTTAGATGCATTTGTGGGCCACCAAAACCTAACTAATTAGAATATCTACCAGAGCACAGATTTCACTTTTTCTTACCAACTTCTGAAGATTCTAGAATACATAAAGTCGTATAATTTAAACCCACAACATTGCACCAATTCAAGGAATTAACACATGCACTTCCTAGTGTTATGAAAAAAGGAACTGCATCCTCCTATGGTACCCGAGTCTGCACTTGCTCCGTCCCTGCTTTAAGCGGTCGAGCATTCAATTATGGTTTCCACAATCCTCGAAACGCTCCACAATCTCCTTAAGTGAGGATCAAGGACTCATCATCAAGAGAGCGTTCAAAATAAAGCAACTTCATAAACTCGTTGAGGCACATATACTATTTGCTTCGGACCTCAGCAAGATTTCCCTTTCCTTTCTCTCTCCTTAAATTTTTTCTAGAATTTCATTCTTGTTTCTCTTTTCCTCCTATTTTATAGGACCCGAATTAGAAAACTACGGCCCTTTTCCAGAATTTAAGTCTCCGCTATAATCAGAGTTCCCGATCATCGAAACAACGAAGAGAGGAAAATAAGAAAAGAAAAGAAAGAAACCAAATTAAGGAGAAACTACAGCCCTTTGCAGAATTTAAGTCTCCGCTACAATCAGAGTTCTCGATCATCGAATCAACGAATCGAGGAAACAAGAAAAGAAAAGAAGAGAAGCAGGGGGATATCTAGTAGGAGACTTTGCAATACCTGGGGAGCGGGCAAGGATTCTTCTTCAGGTGGGAGAGCAGGCAGCGGACGCCCTTCGAACGAACACTTGTTAGATGGAGAGGAAACAAGGAATTGGTGGTCAGAGGAGGGCGGCGAGTAGAAGGAGAGAGAGAGAGACGTGGCGGAACAAAAGGGAAGACTGATGGATGTCTGTTTCTTTTTCTTTTATTATTATTTTTTTGAAGAAGAAAGGGATAGGGTTTACAATTTGGTTGTGATTTGTTGGTAAGCGAAGGATTCAAAGTTCACGCGCACAAGCGCGCAGACGCAGACGCAGACGCAGACATAAAATGGGAAAGCTAAAACAAGCAGACAAAAGCCTCATCGTATTTGGGAAAACAGCCCCCTTCTCGCAATTTTCCTTTCTTTACTTGCCCGGAAAGCCAAGGCATTTTCCTCACGGAAATGCCCTCATCCTTTCGGGCAATGTCCGGCACCCGCTGCTGCTTTCTTCAATAATAATAATAATAATAATAATAATAATAATAATAATAATAATAATAATCATCATCATCATCATCATCATCATCATCATCATCATCATCATCATCATCATCATCATCATCATCATGGATATCCAGAAATTATAACCTAATCAAATTTGACAATATATGAGGTCAATCTCTATCTACCACATGTATCAACTCGTCACACCAATATAAATAGAAAAAAACTCTCTTTAAACTTTTTCTAATCTGAAAATTGACAAATGAGAAAGACGAGCTTGCAAGGATAATATGGTGGCTGATGGTAACTCATCATAGTGCTGCAGGGTCATTAAGGAGCCATGAATCAGATCGGGATGGAGGCAAGTTCTTCGATCTTTACAAATCAATGGGGGTGACAAGTAAGGCCGCAAGGAGAAGAGGAAGACAACGACAACAATGGCTGCAAGGCGATGAATCCGATGGCTTTGGTGAACAAAGTAGGGACCAACAAAGAAGCAAAAATCATCGAGGGATTTGGTGATAAGAGCACCAATCAGATCCGTGAGAATGAAGACATCAACACTATAGTGGTGCAGGGTATAGAAGTGGAAGAGGAAGATAAGGGTGAGGATGGCAGACTGAAGCTTGATTTTGGATGGTTGGTTTTGGAAGTCGGCATTCCACCTCGATCTTCTTAGGTCTGCTTCATCAGATCGGCCTCTTCAAATCAACTTTCCACCTCCATCTTCTCAGATTGGCCTCCTCGTGCTCTCATCTTTCTGATGATCTCGACCTTCTGATGATCTCGATCTTTTCAGATCAGCCTTCTAATGATCTTGATTTTTTCAGATCGACCTTCTGATGACCTCGATTTTCTCATAACCTCGATCTTCTGATGACATCAATCTTTTGATCTCAGCCTTCTAATGACATCAACCTTTTTAGATCAATCTTTTGATGATCTCAGCTTTCTTAGGTCGGTCTTCTGATGTCCTTAACCTTCTGATGATCTCAACTTCCTCAAGTCAGACTTCTCATGTCCTTGGTCTTTTGACGATGTCGACTTTCTGAGGTTGGCTTATTCGTGACCTCAGCCTTAGGCTTAGTCCTCACCTCGGTCTTGATCTTGAACTCGGGCATCATCTTCGCGTCACCCTTGATCTCAGGTGCTCATAAACCTATAGACCTACAAGAAGAAAATAAAATAAGATAATGAATGAGGGCTAAAGAGCTTCTCACCACGAGAGCTTTGAGTTATGAAAGTCTCTTTCTCTTAATCTATCTTCTTAGGGTTCCCTTGGCCCTGTTTATATAGGCTCGGAAGCATGAATCCGTTACAATTTGAAGGTAGAAATTAAGGGATTGCTGTAACCTCCATTTTTATTTGGATTTAAATCTACTATAATCTCCTTTCTTATCTGATTTCTCCATTTAAAATTTAAATATATTTGAAATTGCTTGCCATGTGTCCAATCGTGATAGGTAGCAGGGCCGGCCCTAGAGCAGGTCGAATTGGGCGACCGCTCCAGGCCTTGCATTGATGTTCCAATGGAGTTTAAGGATAGCTTTCTACAATGTTATAACAAAAAAATAATTAAATAGGTTAATGATGGATTTTATATATCGATAGAAAATTATTGTATGTAGATTAGTTTTCAATGATAATTGATGTTTAAAGCATGTTAATTTTAATAGAGAAGACCTCATTTTTTCATTTGGCCCAGGTCTAAAAATGTTAGGATCGGCTCTGATAGGTAGACTGATTATATACCATGTCACTTTCATTCCCAGGGGCATTTGTGCTCTATTAAGACCGTAGAAGATCACGCCACTCTTTGGAACAAATTGAAGTCCTTATCCCCTTTCACGCCACCTGAACATTCAGATGCTGTGTTTCTAGTGGATGATACTGTTACTATAAATCTATTTGCTCCTGCTGCAATGCCAAATTCAGACGCCCGTCCACATCCGTACCATGGGATATTTTCTCTGAGTTTATACCTCTGCTTCTATCTCTGATGCTTCTATTCCTACTTTTTTTTTCTATAAATAAAGAAACTGTGGGAATAGCACTTTCGTTTAATAAGTTATGCGTGGCCCTGCTTCCCTTCGCATAAAAAATAAAAAATTAAAAAACCAGTAACAGGTAAACTGAGGATTTCCATTTTCCTTTCTTTTGGATAAATGTTGTTTTCATCAACTTCCTCCAACATAAATAAATGGGATCGGCTGGGAATTTTTTTTTTTCCCGATTCAGTCCAATGTGATGGTTTTGGAGGCTGAAGACTGCTACCTTGGAATTAAGCTATGTGTTATATTAGGCAATTCCTTGATCAAAATCAGGTGACTTGACAATTGGCATTTGGTGTCTTGTAGACTGTCTCGTGGACTGAGCCGAAGTTTTGGCTTAATCGTTGATCATCATTAAAGATCTGGTTCGACCCAATTAAAAATCCAACTTTGGTTGTGTTATAGTTAGGACAAACTCTTTGATTGGATGCTAATGATGTTTGCAATGCATAACACGTAATCTAGTTCTTTTTTTTTTTTTTGGGTGG
>KE505422.1:84967-114848 GCA_000441515.1 Elaeis oleifera
ACTTTTAAAAAGCGTCGGCGCTTTTCGTATCCACTCAAACATACGCGACGCTTTTTGAAGCATCGTAAAGCAAAATAGCGACGCTTATTAGCGTCGTAAAATGCTTTATATAGCATCGCCTATTACCATATATGCTGTGGTGCAATATGCTATAGAATGCCATAATTTCTGGATCATATTATAATATTCTGCGCATAGGAATTCATAATATGCTATAGGATGTCATAATTTTTCTAAAGCCTCGGGATATTTTCATCATACAAAATTTTTAAACTAAAAGCAAAACTACAGGCATTAAATGTACATTGAAAAGTAGTGGCTATGTAGATCAATCATATAAAGTGGTATACTCTACGTCAGATTTTTTGCACCGCCCGCGGTGCATAAAGAATTTTGCTGAGACACATCCAAAGTTTTAAATCAGATCAACTAGCCCACATAAGGATGCCCTGTCTGGCCTAATTAAAGAACATTAGAAACTTTGCATCCAAAACAGTCGGTAGCAATAGCATCTTCCACTTGACATAAGGAAGATCCTGGGAGAATAACGGCCCACACTTGAATAGTCCACGGCAAAGGACTTGGGAGTGGATCAGAATTTGGCAAACTCTGCTCCATGGAAGCATCATTTTCTCTGCCCATCTTTTTGATTGCATCAAAAATCATGAACTCGAAGTGGGTACAGCACATATATGTTATTAGTTATCCAATTTTCCATTCGATACGTGGCCCTTCTACAATGATACATGGGTGCCGGGTAACGGAGGGGGAAAAAAATGCCAGATCTCTCAAGTTCAATCTGGAGTTGATTCGAACTCGTATATCCATCCCATGGGAATTTCACTTTTAGGCGCCATTTACAAGGATTTCTTGAGCTGTGATAAATCCGCACGGGCTCATAACAATGCATACTACCAACAAATTAGGAACACTACATAATTGATTGGTCATGCACCGGACCCGCATGAACTATTCCGCAGGCCACAGCAAAGGAACCTTACACGGTTACACTTTTTCGCTTATGGCTTTTTCCCTGATCTTGTGATCAGATAGGAAGCAAACCAGGTCTCAATCAGCCGTCCCACCATAAAATTGCGGGCCCACGAAATGTTCGCCACATTTTTACTTCATATTAAGGATTATCCTGGAAGACAAATTTTAATGAGAATGAAATCTAGTCCTGGCATATCCGTCTGCGCAGTTGAGCCCCAGCCACAAGGCAATGTTGATGGTGGTGTTGGAAGCCATCTGTTTGACAGCAACTGGCCCTGGAGGTCTTCAAAACCATGTGATAAGGGGTCCACGACAGCCCAGGTGCGATCTGGTTGAGTGATTGATCTGCACCGCAGCAAGACTCTCAATTTGTGGATCATAAGTTAACGAGTCTCAAAGTCCTCCGTGTCCATGTTTGGTGGGAATGAGTTTTTCGAGTCCGCGTGAACTCAATTCGCTGCGGCTGAGGGTGGCACCGGAAGTGTCCAACCGTATTTGTGTTGTATCCAAAAATTTTTGGCAGGATTGGACCGAGACACATGGGCTGCAGTGGCTGCATAGAGTGACTTGAGACAGGGGCCACCCAAAGATCTGACACCGTTGAAATTGGCCCATCGGACCTCAAGAATAGAAGAAACTTCCGCATCGATCAGAAAAGTCACGATGAGCATCTTCCAGTTGAGGTAGTGGCGATCCTCTGGACTGGACTTGGAGTGGAATTTGGCAAACTTCTCGGTGGAAACATTTGTTCTCCACCATCCATCTCATCGAATCAAAGATCATGGTCTTGGAGAGTAGAAAAATCGAGAATGCAAGCCCTTTAGAAAGCTATGTACAGCTGCAGCGCAATTCCACCAGGGGCCTAAGTGTAGCATCTTTTTGTGCGGCCAGTTTGCCATGTCACATACCCCTTGCACGGCCACCAACCAGCTGAAGGTTTGCGGAGTAAATCTCTCTCTTCTCGCAGGTTCATGAATGCACCCCGGGAACAGTCGTGATCTAGACAAGAGTGGATTAACTATGGACTTCTTTGCGCTAAATTGTAAGCAAAAGTCAGTGAGTGGAGTAGGTTTGCTGATGGATTTGAAGACATGGAAAAACAATTACATCGCATGGGCCAGAAAGAGATCATCTTGTATGACTCAAGTCGAAAGAGAAGGATTGTCAGTCCTCACCAACACACACCATATACATTAATTCCCTCCGAAATTGTTGCATAAATAGGAAGATGAGATGAAATCTCATGATTCGTTGCATTCTGAGGGAATGATGAAAGAATCCATCTTGGCTCATCAAGACATGTCGACTTCTAGAGGTCAAAAGTGGCTCTTCGCTTTCCACGCGTGCGGCCAGCCCGAATTGCGCGAATTCTAGTATCAAGATCTTTCTACTTAGGTCGTCAGCTACAACAACACGAGGAATGTGGCAGCTTGGAAGGTGCTGAATGATTGGAGAGAGATTAAAAATGCTCTTCAAATGAATGGCTCACCATAGAAGAGGGGTACATTTCATTGACTTAATTAATTCGAGGTCGCTATGCCGAACCGCATGTTTAAAATGAATACTAGATTGAGAGAATAAATTTGTGGTACCCATTTCCCCAAGACTTGGCTAAGGGACGCGGGTAACTAGGAGCTAGGAAATGTCCACCATCAGAAGAGAGATACAACCCCTACTCCAGAAGAGAGCGACCTTATACTGGTGACAGCTACCGCTTTGGTGGCTCTGAAAGCAGGTCAAAATGCCTCCTTTCTCCAAGCCAGTTTATGTGTCTAATTAAACTACAGGAAACTCGATGACTAGCATCCACCGTCGTTTTGAGGCCAAGCATTAACAAAGATGCCCCAGCACTGTGGACTTTCTTAGAAACAATATTTCCCACTTGAGACTAAACTCCACAAGGCATTATCACGTGTCCCTAAATTGGAAAATGCCCTCTTGTCGCAATTTCTCTGCTTCTTCCTTCCCTCGACTTTTTTTGGCTTTCGGACTGCAGCTATGCGACATTAAGTGTGGAAAGTGGCATCAATGGCGGAACCTTATGAGTGGCTATGTGGAAGATTTGAGGTGAGCGTAATATAACATTGTGGAAGTAGGCAATGACAATTGAAGAGCCATACGAGCGCCTAGCTCCTAACTGGACTGAGTCCGCATATGAACCAAGGAGACCCAATCTTCTAATCAGGGGCTCATGAATGGTTGTAATCGGATATATAGGAACCATACACGCTGCTACATCATATACCTTATCTAATCATGGTCATCATGTCAATCATGGATAATCCTAATTAGAAAATTGGATCTTTCCATCCCTAATTTGTACCGAAGAAGATTATGAGTCTCATGGCTAACTAGAAACAAACAATTAAACAAATAAAAAATCCTGTGCGGCACTAATTCTAGCAGAGCGCCAAAACATTTTCAGAATAATTTTTTATAAAATTATGATTTGATTTGCATATATTTGGCGAATAAAATTTTTTATTTGATTACAAATGGAAACTATCAAACTAGAATATGAAACTATGTGTGAATTGGTCTTAGTTTCTCTTCGGTATGGAGGGGATCATGAGGAAGGGGGACATTCTCAAATGAAGAGAAGGATCCAACTGCTTCAAAAAAACCGGAAAGGAGTGCAAAGTTCATATATCATTCCATATATTGACAACCGGCTTATTTATCAACTTTTCTACTATCACTATTGAAAAATCAAATTATGCTTTACATAAAATTATGAGGGTATCACTAACTTTTGGATTTGAAACATTGGTTGCATACCTGATGTTGACCATAATTTACCGGTGAATTTTTCAGTATTAGTAAGGGAGGAAGGGTCATGGCCATTTACCTAGTGTGAGTTTTCACACTATTCATGGAATCTTATATACTGCCAAAGTTGCTTGATAGGTACTGCATACAAACCTTGAGGGTTTATATTATAGAGTCTATAGATTTTGTTCTCCTCTTCTTCAATGAAACAAAATCGGGTGGAAAACTCAGGGGACCATCAAATGATCAGATGCAGTATGGACCCTTGAATCATGCCTAAAAACGCATGAACAATTCTTTGACATTTTGTTCAAGCGTATCATGTGCGAGTGTGTTTTCAAGCATCCTCATGCTTAATCCAAGATTAATCCATGTCGTATCGGACTATCAAATGGTGTGATGAGCTTTAATACCGAGAATGCCAAAAAAAGATACTGCAGTTAAAAAAAAGGGTTATAGCTTTTAGAAGTTTCTATTCATCATCAAGTTTAGGATGGGATGAATTTTGGTAACGAGCTCATCTAGATCCATCCAAAGTGATAAAATGGGTGCATCATGGATTCAGTAATCCTTCTAGATCACATAATCATGTATCCATTAATTTTACCAAAAAAAAAAGGAAGCTTGTTAGACTTCTTTGTTTCATCTATCCTTTTCCTATTCTTTTTGACCGCTGCTTTGAGACTGCAGAATGTAATTAATGTTTGACGTGGCGTCGATAGCGTCACAACAGCATGGAAACTGGGAGCAAGGATGGAGGAACCACATGAGCACCTCACGACGGTATACAAACGAAGAGATAAAGTAAATAAAAGACCAAAATGGTACATATATCAAAGGCATTTCTCATATATATTGTGATCTTTGCCTTAATGTCATGGAAGATATTAACCATATGCTTTTCGATTGTCTCTTTGCTATAAGCTGTTGGCAATCTCTGGAATTGTTAATTAATAATGACTGTCAGCCATCTTCTACTGCGAACTTGGTTAATCTCGTGATCTCTTTTGCAGCAAAAGAATCTAAAGTCTTATAGGCCATTCTCCCTTGGCTTATTTGGAATGCAAAGAATCAAAAATATTTTCTGACTTTATTCAAACTCTTCTCAGATTGTCTACAGTATCTTCTATTTTTTTATCTCTTTGAATACAGCAGATTATCATTCTACCGCAAGAGTCCATTTGAGGCACTGGAGTAGCTCTCAACTGTCTGATTCTAACAGTCATCTAACACCTTATTGTTCTTGGCTACCCTCTTCCCCAGGCACCAAAGGTAAATTTCGATGCGGCTATGGTTGATGGTAAGATTGTCTATGGTTTTATAATCTGAGACACTATAGGTTCTATTCATGTTTGGGGTTTAAGCTTTTACTTTCTTCATCTGTTTTCTATGCTGAGTCGGTTGCTACCTGGTTACGTATGGCTACAGCTATTTTTCATTTAAATGCTATCGATCTATGGTTAGAAGGAGACTCGAGTAACATCATTTCTTTGCTTATCCGTTTTTTGCCTGAAAGAGGTTACAGGCTTTCTATATTAAATGATATTCTCAACTGGAAAGCTTCTTGTTCCAATTTCCATGCTTCTTATATTCCTAGAGAAGCTAACAGGACTGCTGATTTTGGGGCTAAGGCTGGACTTCATCAATCTCATCTCTTGTTTGATAACTTTGCTTCAAATCCTTCTTTTCAATCTATTTTGCAGGATGATATCTCAAGTACTTCTTATCGTCGTGAGGACTGACATTTATCGGTTTGCACTGCTTCAACCTGTTCCTTGCAACAGCACTTCTTATCTCATTGGATCTATTATTCGGATATCGTCGGTTCGGATGCTTACAGATCTACAACTTTCTGTAATCTACTATGACTTGTTGCTTTTTGGGATTTTTATCAGCTGTTTGCTGATATTTGGATGTTGTTCCAGCTGTTTCTTTGATTTGCAGCTTGTTAAACCTTTATATATACTCCTTTATTAATATTAGCTCGAGGTAGCGAGACAAAAAAAAAAAAGTCGAGGCGGCCGGAGTTGCTTGCTTCCTTTTCTTTTTTCTTTTTTTAAAAAAACCTTGATGGTTTGTATTATACAGTCTCTGCATTTGCATTCATTTTATCTCTAGATTTTTCCTGCATTTGGTCATCAAAGGATAAGAAGTACTGACAATGACTGGACCATCGGATTATAAGGTGGAGCACAAACCCGTGAATCATGTACAAAGCGCGTAGGAAAAAGAACGCACGCCTTCCATGTTTTGCTCGTGCGCATCACATCCGAGTTTTTCCACATATATTACCGCATGATCGTAGAGCCCACGTTGCATAAGACCATCAAATGGTCTGATGCGCATTACCAGGTAGGTCATGCAGCCGGTGCGGTGGTATGTATTGGTTGTTATCAATATTTTTCAGGGAGATTCAGTTGATGTTAGGTTACTCATCGCCCCATATTCAGTCATATTAAGTTGTTTCTAAGATTGCTACCTCTTACTATAGTCTCTGGAACCAATGCCGTGAGTTTCAGTTGAAGAATACCTGTTAAAATTATTATTGCAAGTGATCTCTATTTCATCCTTGTTTTCGAATCTCTGTAATGGTCAATCATTATTCTCATCATTTTCGAATTCTCGATTTTATTCTTATACTTTTAGTAACGTTGTAGATCCATACTTCAGCTTCGATTCAAACAACCTTGTCCCAGCCAAACTAATCACACTCGAGCTATTGGAGATGGCATTTGCTGAACTAAAGCACAGATATTGTGATTGCCCAATATGACCTATCGAGTCAGCAGCAGTTTTTATTCCTCAGTCTAATCTCGTTTCACCTCAAAGAATGATCTATTTTATTTTGCCGATCTACTTCAACAAGTAAAAGATCAATATCCTCGCTCGATAAATTTCGGTTTCTCGATCCGAATGACCTACTAGATCGACTATAATCGATCTATTCTTTATCAACAAATCCGTCTTTCCTCTCAATTGAGAAAGTTTAAATAATGTGAAATAATCTCTCATAAAAAAAAGTCCTCCAAATTTATCTGTACGACAAATCTGAAAACTGTCGGAATTTCGAGACGGATATATCTCAAACTTCTTTCCTATAAATTAAAATTTCAGAACTCTTCAAGATACGCAATCAACTTCTTGCTTCCTCCTCTTCTTATTCTCCAATCTCCTGATTTGAGCATCGAAGGATTTATACTGAAGAACACCATCCTGATGTGAATTTGTTTTGCAGATGTCCTGACGAAGATCCAGTGATGGTTCCACCGTGGCTATATCCACCCCGACATCGGCAATAATAAGTAATAAAAATCAAGTGGCACACCCTCTGCTTCTCCTTCATTCAAAAAAGAATTAATGAAATAGATGATCGAAGGCCATTAGATTAAATACATTAACAAGCAACCCCAATGCATGCAATTTAATTATATTTGTTGGGACGGATAAGGGGCACTAATTCCACTTTTGTGTAAAGCACGTACAGAGATGGATCACTCGACGTACCAACGTCGTGATTTATCTGCTAGCTGGAACCCAATAAATAGATACAAAATATCATCGCATGGAGCAACATGTACGTGCGAGCAGTTCTTATATATTATCCGCAAGATGCATGGACCGTGGTTTAATCACGGGAAGGGAAGGTGGGGGGACATAAAATCACCAACTAAAACCACTGCATTTACTGATTGTATCCACCAAGTAAGCTAGCACGTGCGCAAAGTCAAAAACACTCCCCTCCGTGCCTCTGGAATATTAATGGCGGAACGGTCCATCTGGGCCACCGGCGTGTCGGGCTCCGGCAGGTCCTGTATGTCCGCCGCCACCTCCGCCAGGCTGGACGCGTCGGCCGTCGGATCGTACTGGCTGATCACCAAGACCGACGCCGAGAACTCGGGCTGTGCCAGGTAGCTCCCCACGGGCCCCAGCTCCGGGCAGTCGGTCTTGTCGGTCAGCGGCATTACGCGAGGCGCGTGCCCGACTAGGAAGAGGCTGAACTTCCCCATCGCCCTGATGGCCGCCACTATCTCCGCCTTCCCTCCTCCGACCACCTTCTCCAAGTACTTGACCGACTGGTTGGCCCCATCACTTTGGCCTGGAACTCAGTGATGCACGTCTCGTCGGCCAGCCGCTCGCTTGCATCCGTCGCCCGGCCCATGCTCCCTTCGCTGCTAGGGTTCACGAAGTGCTGGCCCGGCTGGGGGACGAACTGCATGACGGTAAGCTCGATGCCCGGATGCTCCGCCATGCGGGCGCCGTAGGCGAGGGCCTCGCGGTCGTCGCGACCGCCGAAGTAGAGCACCGCCACCGTGTAGGATACCTCACTGGCGCAGACCTGCGCGGAGCCGCCCAGGCCGCGGTCGACGAGGATGCCGACGGAGCAGGGGGCGTAGCGGAGGACGCGCTGGTTGACGAGCTGGTACCCGTGGCCCACCGAGTCCATGGAGCCGTCGAACTGCCGGATCTTGTGGAAGGGGAGGACGACGAGAGCGGCGCGCTTCTGCTCGGCGCTTGTGACGATGTCCTCGTGCATGCTGTAGAGGTCGGAGATGGCGGTCATAGGGCGGACGGTGACGTTGCTGAGCTGCTGGAAGGCCTGGAAGGCGACCTCGAGCTGGTCCCCGTTGTCCTTCCTGTTCCAGAAGGGGAGACCGTTGAGGCGGGCCTTGTGGACCATGGAGATGGCCGAGGAGCGCTCGGAGAGCTCCATGAGGTGCATGGCGTAGACGGTGAGACGGCGCTTCCGGGTGCCGCGGGACGACTCCACCAGGTTGATCATGGTGGGGATGTTGCGGCTGCCGTGGAAGCAGGCCAGCACGCGGAACTCGCTGTCGGGGTCGTTGCGCTGGATGGTACGGTGCTTGTACGGCGTCGCAGCCCGCCGCGCCGGCTTGAAGATGGTCATCACCAATGGGGTGGTAATGAAGGTGGTGAACAGAGCCATCAGAACCAGGATGGCGAACGTCTCATCGTTGAGCACCTAATATAATATAATATAATTCCCATCCCATATTTGAATATATCAATCAATTAATTATAATCGATTAACTAATACTACTGGTACATCCGATCGAGCGAGGTAGCTAGCTAATTAAATTAAATTAAATAGATCACAAATTAATTAATACCTTGCGGTCCTTGCCGATGTTGAGGACGATAAGCTCGACGAGGCCCTTGGTGTTCATGAGGAAGCCGAGGGTGAGGGCCTCGCGGACGGGGACGTTGACGAGGAGGGAGGTGATGACGGTGCCACCGATCTTGCCGAGGCAAGCGGTGGTGATGACGAGGACGAGAAGGCCCCAGGACTGGCCCCCTTAATGGTGGTCACGTTGGTCTTGAGGCCACTGGATACGAAGTAGAGCGGGAGGAAGAGCCCCGAGATGAGGTCCTCCACCTTTTCGATGAGCACCCGGCGAAGGGCCCCTCCTTGGGGACGATGATCCCCACCACGAAGGCCCCGAAGAGGGCGTGGATGCCGATGGTGTCGGTGATGAACCCGCAGGCCAGCACGGAGACGAGGGTGGCGCAGATGTACAGCTCCTTGACGGGCTCCCCCTCGGGGGAGCGGCGGGCCATCCAGGCTAGCGCGGGGCGGAGGAAGAAGGCGGCGGCCACCACGAAGGCGGCGCCAGAGAGGAGGACCCAGAGGGAGACGAGCATGGATCCGGCACCGGAGAGGGCGATGGCGAGGGCGAGGAGGATCCAGGCGGCGACGTCGTTGACGGCGGCAGCGGACATGGCCATGCGGCCGATGTCGGTGGTGAGGAGCTTGAGCTCCGCAAGGATGCGGGCGAGAACAGGGAAGGCGGTGATGGAGAGGGCGACGCCCATGAAGACGAGGAAAGGGCCCTCAGCAACGCCTTGTTGATGGTGGTGCGGAGGGCGAAGGAGGTGCCGATGCCCATGATGAAGGGGAGGGAGATGCCGGCTATGGCGATGATGAGAGCGCGCTTGCCGGTGCGGCGGATTGCACGGAGATCGAGCTCGAGGCCTACCAGGAAGAGGAAGTAGAGGAGGCCGATGTTGGCGAGAGTGTCCAGCACGGTAAGGCTGTTCTTGGGGAAGAACGTCTCCAGGAACGTTTCGCTGCGGCCCAGCGCCGATGGGCCCAACAGGATCCCTCCCTGCATGCAATATTTGTTTGTTGGTTTCCATATCTTAATAATAATAATAATAATTTATTCTATTAAATTTTATGAACATCAGTATTCCCCTTGAATACAAAGTGCACTCGTTCTCTCTCTGTCAATCCCTTTCCGCGTCACTAAGAATCTGACATAGAGATTCCATTCTGCTTCGATGCCCCTGGGGGCGTTCGAAGAGGTGATCGATCGGTCAGGGTGTACGATCTTTATATCGGCTAGGTGGGTGCTTTTCTCATGTGCAAAATGTGGACGGCGAGAAATGATGGAAGTTTTTTTTTTTTTCGGTGGTGGTGGGGGTGTTGTAAACAAATGCTGAAGCTTTGACTCCACAAGCGTGTCTCAGTTCGGAGCAAACCTCGACGAGAGGGGGAAAGGATAGCGAGAAAATGGGTGGTAGAAGGTGAGCTCAGGTAATCAAACAGCCTTTTTAATGGGCCATGAGAGCTTAATTCCAACCCTCCGTCCCCCGTTAACGACGGAGAAGCTAGTTTTCTTCTTAACGTTAACGTTAGTCGGCGATCCTCTACGCACGTACTTGTGAAGAACAAGAAGAAGAAGAGGAAGAGGAATAAGATGGATGCTTACAATGATCTCGGCAATGACACGGGGCTGGCGGAGGGGCGGAGAAGGAATGCGAGGGATCGGGTAACGGCGATGACGAGGCAGATCTGCACGATGGCCAGCGGCAGAGACGCTTCCAACGGGTTCTCCCCTTGCCACGACCCGTTCGAGGTCGCCTTCATCGGCGCCGGGCACGCATGGTTCACGTTCGTCGACGCCATCCCTCCCTCCTCACGGAGATGGCACAATTAAAAAGAGCAGAGACCGGAGAGATGATGATGAGATTGCTATACACCTACATCAACCGATCTCTTCGTCTCTCTCTCTCAGAAGGTAGGAGGAAGGCGAAGAGAGTCTCCTGAAACGGGGCAGCCAGGATTGGGTAGTATGGGTCAATCGTTTCTATTTATAAACGGCCTAGCTTGTTTGTGCCAGAGTGTTTTTTGGCGGTGGTTGATGGGACGGATGGTTTGAAGAGGTCGACAGCCAGGACCCCGGACCAGATTCATTTAAAGTTAAACCAGAACCAGACCAAAAACCGGGCCGTGGGTCCAGCTTTGGCTTCCCCTCCTCCAACGGTTCTCGCCCGCTTACAGCAACCACACTCGGCCACCGTGCCCCACTCCCCATGCTACGTGGACCAGACGTTTAAATCATTCATTCATGCACCAGCGCCCGAATCACCCAATCGCGCACCAAAGAAGAGGCCCAGCGAGTGCATTCATTCTTGTGGTCGTGGAGGAACGGTAGCGTAATACATTGTACTTGCTTGGTCAGTGAGCGAGCTTGACGGCCGCCATTTTCCTGTGACCGTCGCAGCATTCAGATTGGTCTTTCTAACCCCACTCCCTACCGTGGTAACTACCTGTTGCTGCAAGACTTCAGATGAAAGCAAATGACGCTGGAACAGGACACTGTCCAAGACCCAAAGCACCAAAGCGAACCTATAAGCGCAGCCCATATACTCATCAAGGTTCTTCCGTTGGATCTCCGAAGTCTCTTCATCGGTGAGTACTCCATCGTAACCTTAGAAGAAGATGTCGATCGGATGGCAAATAATTTTACAATACTTATCCTCTACTTTGGAATCCGAAATGATTTTACAGCCTTGGATGGGAGGATAGTCGATTACCGAACTGGTTCTTTGACTATCAATCTGATCTTTTTTTTTTTTTTTTGGGTCATTCAATCGGTAGCACTTATCAAAAAAATCTCGAGGCATCGTTAATGTGTTGCTTCGCAAATCTCATCATATTTATAAAGAGTGATTAATTCAAAGAGCTGTGGTTTGAAAAAGAAAATTCGAAGATTGCTTCTAAGCTCATCAGGATCTGCTACATGTTGAGCACCGGTGGTCTTGCACATATTCTGTGGATCAACCCACATGGCGTGCTTGAAGCGACGGAAGGCCACATGGTTTGGTGGCTTTGGCGCATGTGATTTTTAATATCTTAAACCCTTAAAATGATATTTTGTCGAAAGAGGTGCCAGGGATATCTTTCCTTGAGAGGCGTGACTTTTTGGGGCTACTGGACCGTGACACATGGCAAATGATGACCTGGGTGGTGAAGCGATATGCTTCCACCCAGGTCTTATATAAATGAGAGGAAGAGGCTGTGATGTTGTTGCCCTATTTTTTTGTCAGGGATTTGATAACCGCCGGTGTTCGCCATACAAGGGAGGGATTTTTTCCTACCCTCTGGTTAGCCAAAAGGCACCTAAAGAGGGCGCACCTGCAAATATTGTGCCTTGATATGGGAGATATTAAAAAATATCATTGCTCCGACCATCATGGAATCATGGCCAACATCATTCTAAAGGTGTCACCGAGGACTGACCACTTCCAGGGGGATCTACTGTGGGAGGTCAACCTTCCATTACTCGGCTCCATTGGGACGTGAAGCAGCGTTCCAGGTCAGATCACCTCGGTCCATGATCCAGACGAGGAGTGAGCGATCGCTCAGGGAACCTTCTCAGCACTGAGCTCCCTAGGGAGGTCTTGGACCTTTCTAAAGGATAACCTTTTGCCCCCAAGTTAGCTTTTCGACCCTCCTTAAGAGGAATATTCGGGAGATGGATGGGTCCTGGGGGGCAAGCATGCCATCTCCAATATCCCTTGGCTCGGACTAGCAACTATCAAAAAATTTCTCCGAATAGGCATCGTCGGGTGCTCTACTGATTAAGATCTGACTTCATCGCCATGCCCAAAGATGTCGATCGAGCTTGAATTTTACACATTCTTTTTGTAACAAACTTTATTGTAATGAACTTTCTTTAAATGAATCAGTGACAATGAACCTTCCTTAACATTTCTTGTATTGAACGATCTCGATCTTCGAGACCAACCATTTGTTTGTTCTTATGAGGTCATCAATCCTGAGGACTAATTGAGCTATCCATGGAGTGAAAATTCCTAGTTCGAGTCCAGGTCTGAAGTCTGGGGTCATAGTATTTGGGAATAAACCTCAATTAATCTTCGATGATGGGTCTCGTCTTCACCAAGTCAGTGATGCCATCCTTTATCCAATCACTTACGTACTCTAGAGGGTATTGATGGGGATTCATCCTCGACTTGCTCAAGAGGCATCGGCTATAGAGGGAGGGTCCCCGAAGGGTTAGCCCTATCATCGTCATCCTCAATCTCCGCTCGACCTATCCATGGATGAGAAGTGCCAACTGACTATAAGGGATCTCCAAAGAATTAGCCCTTCATCATTGTGCTTAGCCTCCGCTCGATTTGTCTATAGATGAGAAGCACTAATTAGCCATGAGAGGTTCCTGACCGTTAGCCTTTTCATCATCGTCCTCAACTTTCACTCCATCCATCTGTGGAGGAGTGCTAATTAGCAAGGAGAGGTCCTCGAAGGATTAATCCCTTCATCATCATCTTTGATCTCTGCTCAATCCATCCATAGATGAGGAGCGTCAGTTGGCCATGAGGAGTCCTTGAAAGGTTAGTCCCTTCATCGTCATCCTCAACCTCCGTTCGACCCATCCATGCATGAAGGAGGAGCGCCAATTGGCCATGGGATATTTTCAAAAGATTAGCCCCTTTATGGTCATCCTTGGTCTCTACTCGACCCATCCATGGATGACGAGCATCAATTGGCAAATGAGGGGTTCCTAGAGGATTAGCTCATTCATCATCATCTCTAACCTCCATTCGATCCGTCTATGAATGAGGAGCACCAATTAGCCATGGAAGGTCCCTGGAGGGTTAGCCCCTTTATCATCAGAGGTCCTAATTTAGGTTAGGATATCTCTGTGATCGGTGCTTAATTGTTAGCATTTCAAAGGTCTTAGCTGTAGTTGAGATAACTCCAGGTGGTCAAGATTTTCCAACTTAGTCGTTGGGGTCCCAAGTTCGGATATCCATATTCGATTATTTTTCGAAGGATAGAGGCTTATCTTAGTTGCCATGGGCATATTTTCTGGGGTCTTGGGCCATTTTTGTTGGTGGCCGAGGCATAAACCATTTAATATTTGAATTGGATTAGGTTTTAGATATATAACCTATTAATCTATTTAAGACTTGTTTAAGAATCTGCTTAACCTATTTCTGACTTGTTTAATCCATTTAACTCATTAAAAACTCATTTAATTTGTTTAACCCATTTAACCTGACTTGATCTAGTTAATAAATGGGTCAAACGGGTCAGGAAAGATTATCTATTTAATAAATAGATTGGGTTAAGATCTAATTTTTGACCTATTTAATAACAAGTTGGATTTGGATTAATAATTTTGTACCCCGACTCGCATCAATCTAATCTATATCCAATCCGGCCCGATCCAATTACCAACCCTATTGGCATTCCATGTTTGAAGGATGGGAGTCCTATCAACACCCTCAATTTTATAGGTTCCAAGCTTGATGACTTCGACAATTTTGTAGGGCCCTCCTAGTTTGGGGCAAGTTTGTCTTGCTTCGTTGGCTTGGACACCTTAGCTTGATGAAAGATGAGGTCTTTCAATCGAAAATTTTGACTTGACTCGTACATTGTAGTAGCGGAATACCCATTGTTGGTATGCCTATAGGCCATTTTTTATGGTCAGCAGGGCTTTGCCTCCTAAGCTCAAGGGTTGGACTTAGGTCCTAAGTGGCCAATGGTCGTCTTTATGGCCACGATCTTTTTTTGGTGGCCTACGGGCCTTTTTTCTCTCCAAGCTTAGTGGTTGGACTATAGTTTTGAGTAGCCAATAGGGGTCTAAACAGTTGGGTTCTTCTGAATAGCTGGCACCTAGGTGATTAGGCCAAGATGCCTCCTTCCATTCGAGCCTAGGTTATAGTATGACTTTTGAATAGAGGTCCTAGTCATTCTTGACGTGTCTCTGCCAACAAAGTCAGTAGCTCTTACAAGGGTTGTAGGATCTACTGCACCTTAGATTCTTTAGGTTAGCTTTTGGCAAAAAAAATTGAAATACAATTTCATTGATAATCAAAATAAAGCAACAAAATCTGATATTATGATTCTTATTGATTATGCCCCATAGGATAGTTAGGGCTTTATGTCTGGGGTATAGGTACTCCTTCAAGCTTCTCGAACTCAGCTACTCAACATATATTCTCCAAGCTCGATGCGGAGCATCTACATTTGCTTTGCTTGGTGGCTTTGATCTTTATGAAGTTGACTCCCTTGCTCGGATTGCTTGATTATAAGCTTGTTAGGTTAATGAGCTAGGTCATCATTACTCTGGCAATCAGCTGATCATCACTTTGCCTCTCTGGTATTCATCTTTCTTGATCAATGTTTCACTAGTTATCAACATAGTGACTAAGGTAACCTTGTCCGATGAGAGCTTTGATCTCATCTTTCAATTGCTAGCACTCCTTAGTGTTATGCTCAAGATCTTCATGGATCTAGTTACATCTGCTCATGCCCATCTTCTCGACAGGAGCATTCAACCTTCGAGACTAGCATAGATAGATCTAATCTTGGATCTCCATCAAATTGGAGCTCTCAGAGTGTTAAGAGTAATATGCCTCTTAAAGCTCCGAGGTAGACTTGTTGGTCGCATGGTGCTCTTTTCTTCTCGACTCATTCTTTAATTTCCTCCTGATGCCTCCCTCTAAGCAACTACAACTTTTTCAACATCGATGTACTTATATGCTCGAAATAAGAGTTTGGCCAAATCTTTGGGAGACCTTTTCTCCAATGAAAACTAAAGTATGAGCCTTTTAGCCCATTCATCATTGTTGTTACTATAATAGATTGATCTAACTTATGGATCTCTAACGTCTCAGCACTAAATCGATTAATAAAGT
Organism: Elaeis oleifera; assembly: GCA_000441515.1. Taxonomy (NCBI): domain Eukaryota; kingdom Viridiplantae; phylum Streptophyta; class Magnoliopsida; order Arecales; family Arecaceae; genus Elaeis; species Elaeis oleifera. The sequence continues at coordinate 100,703 of KE505422.1, forward strand.
CTAGAAGGGACTCATCTTTCTTTTTCCTAAAAGAGAATAGGCTAACCAAGGTCTTTTGCATCTTCTATTGCTGATAAAGTGGCCAATGAGCTAGTAGCTAACTCGTTGAAGATCTGATTAAGCTAGGTTGAAGGCTCGAGTACTACAAAATCGAGAGGCTTTTCTAACCGTAGCTAGGAAAGCTTGGCACATCATGACAGTTGCTTCTTATAGCAACATGAGAGCCCTGAAACTCTCAAGATAGTCCATGGGACCTGAGGTACCATTTTAATGTTTGATATGAGGCATCTTGAATTTCTTTGACAGTGGATCCTCCATAATCTCTTTGCTAAAGGAAGGCTTGATCATCATCTCCAAGTCATCACCTACTTTAGCATGCTTTTCCCTCCATGCTGTGATCTTGTTGTTCATTTATTCAATCTTGCAATCAAGATCGACCTCCCTCTTAGAGGCCCTCTTGCAATGGTATGGAGAAGGATCAATAGGGCTAGAGTCTATCTTGGAGGAAGAGCTAAGATGATCGCTCCTTTGGTATTGTTGGAGAGAAGGGTGACCATATCCTATGCTTGGCAATCCTAATGGTTCGGATGGCTAGCGGGAGGTTAACAGTCTACTGCTGCAAATTCTACACCGCCACTATAAGAGCCTACACCTACTAGATGAGTAGGTTAAATTGTTCAATGATGATAGCTCGCAAAGTTGATTGAGGAGGTTGAGATCTCTGAAAACTGCGTAAGGAGCCATCAAACGACAGTTGGATATGATTGATAGACACTTGTAGTTGTTTCTTCAATGCGTCATAGCTTCTTTCATTTCATTCCTATAGAAGGTGTTGATCTCTTGCTACTAATCTTCGAACCACTGATGCGGATTATCTCCATTAATCTATAAAATAGTAACAAGCTAGAGAACTCATTGAAGTTGCCTCTAGTTAGGCCTTCCAATGCTTTAAGTTACCAACAGATTTTAATTATGGTGGAAGGGACAAATGAAAATCTCAATGTAGTGGTGTTATTAGTATCGTATGTTTGAAAGAGGAATTCGAGATCAATATATAGCCATGGGATTTGTTGCAGATCTGTACCTCGACCTCAGCCCGGCCCAACAATCTCCCCATCGCCGATCTAGTCATAGTCGAGCTATCGGAGATGGATATCAGCTTCACAAGACAGGATCTTACTCTTGACGATCAATAGATCATCCCAGACGACCTATAGGTCATCCGTTACTACCAACTTGATCGGCTATAGCCGAGCTATGCAGAACTGACCTTTTAAATTGAGAAAGTTCAGATAAAGAAGAACTCCTTTTGTGATCCAATCTTCCGTAAAAAAAATCCTTCTCTGAATCTATCTCTGTGATAAGCTCGGACTCCTGTCGCCTAACCTCCTCCTCCAACAATTTGACCTTTTCCTCGACCTTAAGCTTAGCAATATGGGCATCATCCGTCCTCCTACTGGCCTGACCGGCATTCTCCTCGGCTTCCTTCGAAATTCACCAAGCTTTGCGCATCGCCTTGGTGTAGTAGTCCATGTGATGGGTGAGCTAAAAAAAATTAGTATTAAATATTGAAATCTATCATCATCGAGTAACTTGAAGAAGATCGTCACTTACCTAGATTAGAGAGTCGTATGCATCATGCATACAAAGACACCTCCTTCAGCATTGAAGGATTCGACATCGATCGGAAGAAGGATTGATTGAATCATAGACCGAACTTGAAAGTTGTTGAACACCGACCTAGTATCCTGAACTCCAGCACCCGAGGAGGCTCTGACTAGAGCAAAAGATCTAGCCTGTACGTTGGTCGGACGTGAAGACATTTTTATGAAATTTTTGGCCTACCTGAACTCCTCTACGATGAGGATGCAGAGGCCTGGGGGGTAGGTTTCCTTGGGGTAGCAGATTGGAGAGGCATGACCTCCTGCGTGAAGGCTGCCGACTCCCTCCTCGAGGTTCCTCTTGGCCTCGAAGAATCTCTGGTAGCAGCAGGTTGGGCAAGAACGGCTTTGGTATGGCCGTGCTTTGGAGCTGAGGCCGTACTTATTTTCTTCCTCTTCATGGCCTGATTAAGAGCTTTGAAATCTTTGGGATCCATTTTTACATGGCATACGAGGTTAGTTAAATAAAATATTATTAAAATAAATAAAATATACCAAATAGCAACTTACTTTCAGATCAGCTAGACATAATCCAGCCCTAAACAAAGTATCCTCAATAAGGAATTCAGCTAAGGGAGAGGGGGTCTGACTGAAGATCTGCTTTAATGTCTTCTTCTCGACTTCAGTTAAGACTAGAGCTCTGACTTTCAACCTATGTGGTCTATCCTATGATGTATTGAAGTCCCGAAGATGCTCGATCTAGATAAAAAAACGCTCATTCCAGTTATGTACTGAGGTAGGAGCTCGGAAGAGACGACGTCTCCATCGAGAAAAATATACCACCATCCGTTCTTTGTGGGATGCTCCTTAAAAATGAAGCAGACTTGAAAAAGACAGGTGATTGGCTTGACCCCGAGGAAGATGCAATGGGCAAAGAAGCCTATGATTTGGCACCATGAGTTTGGTGTAATACTACAGAAACTTATTTTATATAATTTAGGAACTTTCACTATGAGGTAGTGGAAAAGCAGCCGAACTCTGGCATTTAAGGCTTCCTCGTACATGCTAACTCAGCTTGGAGGAGGAAGAGCTATTCTTTCACTCGGGAGGGCCACCTCTAACCTAAACTCGACAGGAATCTGGTATTTCAATATAAAGATTTCTAAGTCCTCAGAGGTAAGGACAGAGTCAGCCCTATATGGACCAAAGTCTGAAACCTCGGATCTACCCAAGGAGCAAGCAGCATCGAGTTCAGGATCTACATCCCTAACATTATCCCTCGAGCTCCACGTCACAGGAGCACCACTCTCGGCATCATCTCTCGAGCTTAATATCTCGAGACCTGGACTCCTAGGGCCGTCATCCAAATTTTAGGTGTTGGCAAAAAAGCTAAACTCACTCATGATCAAAGAGAGTGGGACTGACCTAAAAGTGAAGTGGCCGAGCAAATGAGGGATGAGGAAGAACAACTAGCTTGACTTTGCCAAGCAAGTTTGCAGAATCGCCAAGTGCCAGAGTTTCTCCTTCGAATAGTAGAAGTAGTAAAAAGAGAGTTACCATGGTCCTATTTATAGGACTCCAGAATGGCTCCGATCTACTAACGATTTACCTCCGTCTAATATTCGACAAATGTCACCCGATGATTGGTCAAAGCATGGCTCCCACAGATCTGAGGAATGGATGCTTTAGATTCAAAAATGGTTCACTTCAGCTGTTCGATTCTCAACACGTGTCCTCCATGAACAGTTCGATCATCTTATGCTTCGACCTTGGATCAAGTACTCTCTTAGGCCGATCTATTAAAAGCTCGACCTCGAGAGTGAGGGCATCTGTTGTAGGTCTATACCTTGGTGTCGGCCCCAACAACCTCGTCATCATCGATCTAGTCATAGCCTAGCTATCGAAGATGGATATCAGCTTCACAGGACAGGATCTTACTCTTGACGATCAATATATCATCCCAGATGACCTACAGATCATCCGTTATGACTAACTTGATTGGCTATAGTCGAGCTATGCAGAATTGACCTTTCAAATTGAGAAGTCTAGATAAAAAGAACTTCTTTTGCCATCCAATCTCTCATAAATAAAAGTCCTTCTACAAATCTATCTCTGTGACAAATCTGAAATTTGTCAGGACTCTGAGATGGATACATCTCCAACTCTTCTTCTATAAATAAAGACTTCAGGACCCTCTAAAGGTACGCAATCAATCGACTCCTAACTCTCTCCTCTCATCGTTCTCCATCTCCTGATTTGAATGTCAGAGGGTCTACACTAGAGTCACCCCTCTCGGTGTGGACTTTTTTGCAGATACTCGGACGAAGCCCCAATGGTGGATTCACCTTGGCCACATCTACCTCGGCATCCGACCTCAGGTGGGAGATCGACAGTAACAGAATCTAAAATCTTCTAAGAGATATACTATAACTTTATCGAATTACAACGTAATCACCTTAAAATATATTATAACCATCTAGGATGGTAGTATAATTGACTGACACATATTGTAATTATCTGGGTCAGTTATTATGATCTTTAACTCTTGCCATGGTAGAGGCGCTAAAGTCGTTGTTCAAGAAAAAGATCCAGCTTGCCTCAAAATGGTTGTTGAGTTGAATGATTATCTAACCAAACTATGAGACTTTACTCGGCACGTTGGCGATGCATGACATCGAAGACCAGTCGCCCCTAGTCTAGTCATCCTAGCCGTTAAATCGATCGAGATGGACCCGATTTGGTTATAAATGCCACATTAGTTTTGAGTTGAACAAATTCAATTACACCATGTCATTGGACCCATTTTCTGCGATATCACTTACAAAAGATATAAATGAGTTTTACAAACACATACATTTGAGTCCATTGAAAGCATGTTTGGCATTATTTCTTTTTTTTTTGGTATTTTTGTTTTGTACAAATTTATGAAATTTTACATGTATATAGATGTGGAGGATAGCATTTGTACCCAACTTTAGCTGTCTATTATTTTCAATTTTTACTTTATGTCTAAAATCTTAAACCATCACATTTAAGGCATCCAGGGATTCTACCAATTAGTTTGATAAAGCTGCCCCATCAAATCATTTTGCCTTGAATTAAACTTCTAAAAATAAAAAAATACAATAAAAATGACACCAAGCAAGCTCTAAATTTTTCTTTTTTCTTCTTTCTTTATTAATAAGAAATATAAATAAAGCCAAAATTGAGTATGCATTTAATGATTATGCATAGGCAGTGAAAATAATGTTATATTAAAAAATGATAATGTTGTGATTTATCTTCTTAAATCCATTCAGATGTGGCTCACACTAACACGCATCAAGATTTATTTTACATATTTTAATTGATCTAAACTCTGATTAAAGATATATCTTTGACAAAGTAATAGGAATATATTAGATGGTTTGATAAAATTGAGCTCTACACAACCATCATGAATAAAGTCTATTTTCTAGTCTTTGTGACTGATTCAGATACTATCTCTGATGGATGAGACATATTATAAAAGTATTAGATGTGTGCCTTAGAAACTAATTATTGACTGACATATTTTATATTTTCATGATCTAATTTTATACTTATAAATATTATTATTAATAAAAATATTTTATTTCAATCATGTTTATGTATCTATGATTTATCCTAAAAATTAATAAAGATAATTTTATATATTCTCAAGGTGTTGAGATTTGAGACATACATTATTAGTGGTTAATTTCTAAATGCTCTTGATCAAAGTATCATCACGGAGGATAGTGATCAATCCATTTAAGATCGGTGCATGGATCACCTCTCTTCCAAACAGATGAGTCTCGAATCTTCGATGTAGAGATACTAAAATGAGAGTACAGGTGATTATTAGAGAACAACTTGTACTGAGCGTGACCAATATGCGAAATCATTTGGATGTCTATTTACTCATCAGTGATCTTTTTGATGCTGCAGTGATGTGTATAATCTTTTGACTTATGGTACATTGGCTATTTGTAGTGAGGCTATTGGATTTGACTGCACCTAAACTTGGTCCCTAGCCATTCAGGTCCTTGTGGTGTATGTTGGCTTCAGTAAATTCAGGTTCGCTGTTAAGAGTAGGATACATCTAGATGGAATCGATCTTGATAGAAATGAGTAGTCCTATGTGATTAGCAAGATTGAGTTCAGAAAGTCTTTGGTCGAAGCAAGTGTAGATATTGAAAAAAGTTTCATAAGATTCATAAGTGAATTTGAATCGAGCCAATCAAGCATATGACTGACATTAGATTTGACGAGTTCTCTATGACCTCTGTTAAGTCAAGACTCACAATAGAAGAACTGAATCACATGTTAACCACATCAAGAGATTTTATACTTTATTCTACTAGATTACCACTACATACTGTTAGATGTCACTGAAGGATTATAGGACTCATCGAGCATCGTTTTGATGATCGATGATCCTCGATAGGCAGAGTTAAAATTATTTCAATCCATCGAAAAGAGTTTCAATGATATCGTGATAAAGATCACAATATATCTCACTACCAGACAGAATAGAACCTTCGAGATCACACACAAAGAGGTTCTTGTCTGATCAGATGATTGATCAATGATTATAAATCATTAAAAGATAAATCATCAATTTGATTGATGATTAATCATATACAAAATTATAATAATAATTTATGAATAGTTAGTAAATCATTAGAGGATTAATTAGTAATTGGATTGCTAATTGACTCAATTTGATTGAGCAATGAGGATTGGATTAAGTCTAATTGAATTAGATTTATTTTGACTTGAATTAGATTTGGCCTGATTGAGCTATGAGATGACTCAATTGCAATAGAATCCTAATTAGATTAGGGTTTGATTCATGGAATCTAATTCCTAATTTGATTAGGTTCTCTAATCTGTTTGGATCTAACCAAATGTGATTTGGTTTGAACCAAATTAGAAGAAACATGAGTCCAAATCAGATTAGATTCAACTTTTGCACCAACCACCCAATCCCCACGCCATCCTCACACCAATCTGAATTTGGCATGGGATTTGCATGCCTTTCAAAGGCTGGTCGACCACTCCCTTATCTCCTTTGGATGAGGATCAAGTTAGTTCTTATTTGAATTTAAAATGGTTTTGAATTCAAGTTTGAACTTGATCCTTATCAGATGGGAATTTGTTCTCATCCTCTCATATTTGTCGCCATCATTAAAAGGCCCTTCTTCTTAGGTGTGAAATCAAATGTTCATTCCATCCTTGGCCGACCAAAGAGAGAAGAAAAGGGAGTGGGGCGTGTGATCTTGTAGCCATCTTGGCGTGGAAGATATTAGGGCTTCTAGTTTGGGTTTTGAGAGAAAAGAGAGAATTGTTCTCTGATTTTTCCCATCCTCCTCATCTCCTCCACTTCTTCTTCATCTTTTAGAGTGTCCAAGAGATCTGAAGAAGACTTTAGATCAGGCATCAAGAGAAAAAGTCTACAAGAGAGCTAACACCCTAGAGACTTCGATGGATCTCTGATCAGACAACGAACCTCACGTGGATACCTGCGGAGGTCAGATGTTTGTACGGCTCGAGGAACCTCATCAAATCTATAGATCATCGGCTGTAGTGAATTACGACCCACACAAGGTATAGAGATCTAATCTCTAATCTATATTTTAATTTTAGATTATATGTATGTCTTGATATTGGGCTCGGATAGTTAATAGATTTGATCTGTTGCATGAGAGATTAAAGGATTAATCTGATTTTCTTCTGCAGTCTTCAAAAATTATTTTGAAATTTATGCATGAACTATCCTACATTTCTAACAAAAGGAGTGCCTGTACGAATCAAGAAGAAGAACCGCGAAAAGAAAGCCCTAAATATATGAGATACATGTTTTATGTTTAGATCTAAAATTATTTCAATATCTAAACTGAATTTCATGTTCATAATGTACTTAATTAAGATTTAAAAATAATATTTTAAAATTAAATTAAGATTAATAGATCTAAAATAAATTTTAAGATCTGAAATTTAATGCATAAACATAGAATTGGGTGAGGGCAAGTTTAATTGGTCTAGTAATTCGATTATTTTTGGATAATTAATTAATATATGATGGAGTTCAATCGAGATGAGTGGTTAACCCAATTTCATCAAGAGTTGATTAGGATTAGATTAAGAGTGCTCAAGATCAATCCAATAGTTATAGATTGGTTACATCGATTAACAGTCACATATTGAATCGATTAACTCAAAGATTTGATTTGACTCAGTAGCTTGAGCCTGAATTGCACAAACTAACCTATTCAAAATTGATTGATCTATTGGTGTCTAAGATAAGTGTTATGATTTGATCTAAAAAAAGATGGTTATTTAGTTGGTTCCATCACTGATCTGATCAATTTATTGATATCTATGAAAAGTAACAGAGGGACCCCCACCGATCTTGTACTTACTTGACCAATTTGGTTGATCAGTCTTGATGTGGTTACTTGATAATTTGAGCTAGCCCACATCAATAGGGTTAATCATAATAGTTATGACTAATTAAGATGAGATTTAAATTAAACCTCCCTACAAATATTAAATCATAGGTCTTCTATCGTTGTAGGAGTGCAGGCGTCCAACTGATGTTGATGGTTCTCAACTGGTTATAGTGGTTCAGTTGCATCAGAAAGACGTAACCACCCTATTAACATGAGATGTTGCTAGGTGGAGATGGGGTTGGCCCAATAACCAGACACGGTGAGAGACCCAATGACGACTTTGCCTATGCATTGAACGATGGGTCTGACTTAACTGAGGATTGGGTCAATAACCAAGCACGATAAGGCTTCATGAATTAGAGACTGAGTCGCTGTAATATACTTGAGAAGTATTAGACAAAGTTATCCACTCATCAATTTTGCGTGTCATCAATAATCGAACACGGTGAGGTGTGCATGAATAGATAGGATTGCAGTACCTACTAAAATCCAAAATCATGTTAAGATTTTGTTTCTCTATCCAAAGAGTATGAGAGATCCGAAAAATAGTGGAGTCTATTTGACTCTTAAAGTCCTTAGATCAAATAAATTCAATTACAAATGTCTAACTTAAATTTCTACGCTAGCAGTTTAACCATGTTAGCTCTAAACCCTTTAGCCCGAATTCTAGAGTCCAACCAATTGATCAGACTTAACTATAAGGATTGACTCAAAACCTCAAGATGATCTTGATCTCTGAAAATTAGGGTATGTACTTGACCACGACCACCCAATTGTGCCAAGCCATCCAGTGCTGACCAAAGGGCTGAATTGCATAAATAGACAGATGATGACAATAGGATGAAATGCTACATACTGGCTTCCATATCAAACGAGTTACAGAACCAGCATGAGCACATGCCTACTGTCAGGGTTATGATAACTCACCTACAGGGATTGTATGGTGAGTAGAGCTGCACTATGCATTTTGAAGTGTCCAAAAGACTCTTCAGTTCTAAGATGTGTGAAGGGAAGTCGGTTCACTATATTGTTGGATAATGATTAAGGATCTGAAAGAGCTTGAGAAGCTGGGCATTACGATGTAGAAGAAATTACAAACAGATTTGATCATGCAATTCTTGACTAGTTCATATAGTCAATTTATCGTAAACTACCATGTGAACAAAATCGACTACTCTTTATCTAAATTGATCAATATGTTGGTCACGACTGAGTGAACCTTAAAGAGTTCAAGGGACTCTATCCTAAAAAATCTGAAGTCTAAAAAGGATGACACACCTTTGAAAGGTATATCTAATATGCTCGTTATTGAATCTAACCTAATGATTTCTTCTACTTTTAGTTAGCTATTAGACTCTGGCTCGAGTGCACACGTATGTACTTTTATGTAGGATCTGATAGAAAGTAGAAGATTGAGGGAAGGAGAAATGATCCTTCGAGTCGAAAATAGAGCCAGAGTTGCTGCAGTCACCGTAGGGACCTACCTTTTCCATTACTATCAAGATTTAGATTAATTTTAAAGATTGTTATTATGTATCTATATCTAGCAGAAATCTGATTTTTGTCTCTATGCTAACACAGGAAGATTACATATTTAATTTCAATAAAGATCATTATTTGATTTATTTGAGAATAAATTAATTACAAGTGATGTTTTGATTGACAATGTTTATCACCTATATGTTGATGTGAGTGTGAACATTAACGAGAAAACTATTAGTGCCATAGGAACTAAAGACCTAGAGATGACCTGAACCATAAGTATTTGTGGCACTTTAGACTTGGCTATATTGGAGAAGACATGATAAACCGACTGAAAAAGGATGGGATCCTTGACTCAGTGAGTTTTGAATCGTACCCAATCTGTGAGTCCGATTTTAAAAAAAAATGATCAAATTACCCTTTGTGAGACATGGGGATAGGGCCACTAACTTACTTGTCCTGGTACACACTGACGTGTGTGGCCCATTTGATGTGCCAACCAAGGATGATTACCAATACTTCATAATCTTTACTGATGATATGTCACGGTATGGGTATGTATTTCTTATGAGATACAAGTCTGAAGCCTTCGAAATGTTCAAAAAATTCAGATATGAGGTAGAAAATAACAAAAAATCCCTTAAGGTTCTTCGATCAAATCGGAGAGGAAAGTACTTGAGTAGATAGTTTATGGGTTATCTCAAAAAAAATGACATAGTCTCTCAGTGGACTCCTCCTGGTGCACCTCAACTCAATAGGATATCAAAGAAAAAAAATAAGTTTCGATTAGATATGGTCTGATCCATGATAAGCTACACTGATTTACCCTTATTTATTTGGGGACATGTCTTGCTAACTTCAATTTATTTATTAAATAAGGTTCTCTCTAAGTCCGTTCCTACTACATATGAGATATGGCATAGTAAGAAATCGAGCCTGAGTCACTTCAGGATTTAGAGATGTCCAGTCTATGTCAAAAGACTAATGGTGGACAAGTTAGAGGCTAGATCTGTAAAAGCTCGCTTTATAGGATATGTTAAAGAGTCATTAGGATACTCTTCTACTTTTCAGAGGATCATAATATGATTGTGAGTTGTCATGTCATATTCTTGAAAAATCAGTTTATCTAGGATGGTGGCAGTGGAAGGTTGATTGAGCTTGAAGAAAAAATCTCTAAAGAGCGATGAACTGATGATCTTGTTAACATTGAGCCAATAGAAGTTGTATCTCCTCCATCTCATAGATCTGGTAGGATCTCCCATCCTTCGAAAAGGTACTTAGGTATTGTTATAAAGAATGTAGAGAAAATATTTCTCATAGAAGATAGGGATCATGAAGATGACCCCAAAACCTATAGTGAGGCGATGTCTGATATCAACTTTGAGAAGTGGTTAAGTACTATGAAGTCAGAAATTGACTTGATGCACTCAAATCAAGTCTAGATCTTAGTGGATCCACCTGAGAGTATAGTACCTATTATGTGTAAATGGATCTACAAAAGGAAGATTGGTGTAGATGGAAAGATAGAGATCTAAAAAGCTAGGCTCGTAGTGAAAGGTTATAGTCAGTGCGAAGGCATTACCTATCAGGATATCTTTTCGCTTGTGGCCATGCTTAAGTCCATTCGTACACTGCTTGCTGTTATAGCTTACTATGACCATGAGATATGGTAGATGGATGTGAAAATAACGTTCCTAAATAGATATCTTGAGGAAGATATCTATATAGAGCAGCTCTTGGGGTTCACTTTCAGTGATGGAGATCACAAAGTCTGCAAGCTGCAAAGATCTGTTGGATATATGACCTAGAAGCTAATATGGCTGACATATTGTAATAACACTAGAATATAATTTTACATTTAAAATATTAATTTGATCAATAAAAGATAAATTATTTCATTCAAGAGTGACGTGTCTTTGAATCGTCCATGAAATTAATACTTACGATATATATTCTCAAGGTATTAAAAATTAGAAGCATGTATAATTAATTCTTAAATTGCTCTCAATCACAGTATCATCATGAGAACGATAATTGATCTGGATAGACTGACGCACAGATCATTTTCTTCAGAATAGAAGAGTCTCTGGTCTGCAGTATAGAACTACTGAGCGACAAGTGCGAGTAGTTGTTAGAGAATAATTAGTACTGAGCATGACCACACGAGAGATCACATAGATTTTACTCAATCATCAATGATCATCTTAATGCTATAGTTGTGTGAATGATCCTTTGATCTGCAATGATATGATTTTTCATAGTGAGACTGCTGGAGTTTGACTAACACAAAAATATGATCTCTTTGAGTCTTTGTAGTGGATATTGATGACAGTTGATCTATTATAGGAGTAGGATACATATCTAAATGGAATCTATCGATCTTGATAGAAAGGAGTAGTCCTATGAGATTTGAGAAGTTAAGTCTATGAGTCTGTGGCCACAGCAGTATAATTAATGGAAAAGAGTTTCTATGAGAATCACAATTGAATTTAAGCTAATCGAATCTATCATATGACTGATGATAAGGTTTGATAATTTATCCATGATCTGCCATCAAGTCGGAACTCACGATAGAGGAACTAAATCATACGAAAGCTATATCTTGAGATTTATTTTTTATTCTACTAGATTGCCACTATATACTGCTAGATGTCACTAGTAGATTGTGAGAGCTCATTAAGATTGTTCAAGATCGATAATTCTTATTGAGTTAGAGTAAAATTATTCAAGTAATTGAAAAGAGTTTTAATGATATAATGATAAAGATCATGGTATATCTCACTATCAGACAAAATTAAACCTATGGGGTTATACAAAGAGATTAGATCTGGATTAAGCAATTGAGCTTATGAAGTCTCAATTGAATTAGAGAAATTTTATTGGATTCAGAATAACCTTGCTAGCACAAGGTTGAATCCAATTTTCTCTTTAAACTTGAATTACTTATTTGATAAGAATAATTTAATTAATTATCTACTAAAGAATCTAAATGAATTAGACTTATTGGGCTCCAAAAGTTGGCTATCTAGAGTTTTGGATCATGTGTATTAGGGTCCAACCCTAATCAATTTTTTGATTTATTTGATGGGGCGCCACTTGATTTGATCAAGTATGGGCGTGCCCACTTGAATGATGATGTGAAGGACAAGGGAGGGCATCCCATCTCTTCTGGTTGGCGTGTGAGAGAGAGCCCTAGAGGGTGCCAATCTTGGTTCACTTAGGTGTGGGCAAAGGTGATAGTAACAAGGAGCCCTAATACGATTAAGACTCATGATAAAGGGCTGATTTGATTTTAAATAGGATTCAAACTTCTTCTTTATTTAAAGTGCTCTCTCTTAAGATTTATTGATAAGATTTTCAGTAAGCTTCAAGCCTCCAAGCAGCCCCCCATGCCTCCCTCTCTCTTCTCCCTTGGTTCACACGTCTAAGCTCTTGGACATTCTTCCATCTCCAATGCCCAAGGAGCTTGGGCATCTCCTTCTTGCTGGTTGCTGATCTTGATTGCTTCAAGGATTAAGCAAAGAGAGAATAAGAGAAAAAGAGAAAAGAAAGATCAAGGATAGATCAAGAGTTGATCAACGAATCTAGACTTTGTTCATATTTGCAGGATGATTATTCTTGGAGAAGAAAGATCAACATCAAAGAGGACTGATCCAGACTAATCTTGAGTGGATACCCATAGAGGTCGGATACTTATGCAGCTAAGAAAGAACTTATCTTTTTCTAGATCCATATTTGAAGAAAGGATTAGCGAAACAACTATGTGATCAGATCACATATTCAATTTGAGCATAAAATCAGCATATATAAATTTTAGTATATGAAGTAGATCCTTGTGTGCTTGTTCTTATGCATGCATAATTTATATTAAAAAAAATTAATCTTCTATTCTACTGTATTATTTAGAAAAAATTTTAAACACACATGCATGCGCTCACATAAAATTTCAATATGGTATCAGAGCCACGGATTTCATATGTATGAATTGACATATATATTTTAAAAAGATTTTAAATTTAATTTTTCTTGATACATGAGATGTATGGATCTTTAATTTAGATCTGAAAATTATTTTAGATCAGATTTTTAGTTCATATATGGGATATGTAAAGGCATGAATAAATCTAAAAATTATTTTAGATAGTTTTTAGTACGTATATGTGATATATGTTTGCATACATAAATCTAAAAATTATTAAGATCTGATTTATGATTTATATATAAGATGCATGATTGCATATTTAGGTAAGAAAATTTGATTGATGTTGATTCATGAATTGTATATGACATATATGAAATCATGCCAAGATCTGAATTTTTTATTTAAATCTGAATTTTAATACATATATGATATATATATTTATATGTTAAATTGAAAATTATGTTCAAGTTTGAAAAAAATTTTTCGTGCAAAGAATTTAGATCTAAAATTTAGTTTTAGAATCTAAAATTTATATTTGTACATGAGGGTTTGGTCATCGGTAGATCAAAAATTAGATCATGTAATTAGATTACATCTAGAGTTTTGATTTGATCATAATGGGTCCAAATCAATTTAGCAATTGATCAAACCCAGTTAAGTGTTAAATTAAAGTTAGGTCAATTGAA